>VXAY01003531.1:138843-167434 GCA_013399855.1 Oxyruncus cristatus | reverse complement strand
AAAGAAAAAGAAAAAGAAAAAGAAAAGGAAAAAGAAAAAGAAAAAGAAAGAAAAAGAAAAAGAAAAGGAAAAAGAAAAAGAAAAAGAAGTGAAAGGATGAGGGGAAATCTTGCTTAGAGGTGGTTCTAAAAATGGTAGTTTTAGAGTAGGTTTCCTGCAAACGGGGAGTTTCGTGTGGAAAGTGTTGCTGTCAGTGGTATCAGGTGGAAATGACCTCAGTCAATGGCTTTGCCACTGATGACTGATGCAAACGTTTCAACAACCCCCGGGTAATTTAATTTCATAGGTAATATACTGGAATTTGTGGCCGTATGTTGTGTTTGCACGTTGCTGTTACACCGTGTGGAAAGCACTGACGCCCCAACCCCACCAAAACCAAACTCTTGGGACGGGTTTGGTCCCCTGGAGCAGGGCTGGGAGAGCTGGGGGGGTTCTCCTGGAGAAGAGAAGGCTCCAGGGAGAGCTGAGAGCCCCTTGCAGGGCCTAAAGGAGCTCCAGGAGAGCTGGAGAGGGACTGGGGACAAGGGATGGAGGGACAGGACACAGGGAATGGCGATAAGGGGAAGGAGGGCAGGGATAGACGGGATATCAGGGAGAAATTCTTCCCTGCAGGGGTGGGGAGGCCCTGGCACAGGTTGCCCAGAGGTGCTGAGCTCCACTGCTCTCTGCAGCTCCCTGACAGGAGGGGGCAGGGAGGGGGGGTCGGGCTCTGCTGCCATGTCCCAAGGGAAAGGAGGAGAGGGAATGGCCTCAAACTGCCCCAGGGCAGGGTCAGGGCAGAGATTAGGTAAAAAAAAAAATCACAGAAAGAGTGATCAGTCCTTGGGATAAGTGTCCCAGGGAGGTGGTGCAGTCCCTGTGTCTGGGAGTGTCCCAGAGGTGTCTGGATGTGGCCCTTGGGGCCATGGATTGGGGGTGACTGAGGTGGTGCTGGGTGAGGGTGGCACTGGATGATCCTGAGGGTCTCCTCCAACTTGACGATTCCGTGAGGGAATAGCGAGGTCCACCTTTCCCAGGCGTTGTGCCCCCGTGCCTGTGGTTTGGATAAACGCAGTCCTGGCTGCCCATGGCTTTGTCACCCCCACCCTGGTGCCCCAGGTCGTGTCACCACCGACTGTCACGGGAATGGGGCGGCTGCGGCTCCTCGTGCCTGACCTTGCCCCCAGCCCTGGCACAGACGGGCGTGGAGGAGAGTGAGAACATTAAACCCCAGAACTGAGAGGGGTTCTCTGGAATCCTTCTAAATCACCGGGTGAGCAAACGGGATTTGGGGCTTTTTCCTTGTTTTTTTTTGTTGGGGTTTTTTTCGTTTGTTTGTTTTGTTTTTGCAAGACCATGGAAGTGGATTGAGGAGGGCACGGAGCACGAGAAAAGACGTTCTGTCCTTGTGCCCACGAGAGAAAAGAGGTTTTCCTGGTAGCTGCTGAGAGTCTCAGTGCAAAGCTAGGAAGGAAAGGAAAGGCAGGAAAATCAGGATTTTAACTCTGGACAACTCCAGCTTGAGAGGAATATTCCGACTCTAGAACTTGTGGAAATTGGGCAGGAAGAGAAAGGCGAAAGTTCAGAGTTGTGCTCAAGTCGTTGAGCTGTGGTGAAGCAAAAATGTGGGTGGAGGGGATAGAGAGGGACCTGCTAAAACAGACCCAGGTTTTCTGAGGTGCTTTATGGGCAGTGAGGTGTTTCTTGTAGCAGAGTGAGTTGTGTTGGCTGGGCTGGGGAAGGGTTTACACGGCCCTAAGGGCTGAGGTTGTGCAGGAGCTTCATTCCAAAGGGGTTTGCCAGTGCCAGTCTGCTCACAGTGTCAGCACATGGCTGCACATCCTATTTGTGGACTATTGCACCCCAAAAACGCCCAGGGGCACTGAACAACTGGTGTGAAGAGGAACCGGCTTTCAGAAATGAGCCAGGGGGTAAATAACCACCTTATCTCAGCGTCCAGTGGGGATTTACGGTAAAATGTGAGGATTTATTTCATTTTCTTACTTTTTTTTTTTTTTCTTTAAGATGTGAAGACCAATTAAAGTACTCAGAGATGGGAGGGGGGGGGGGTGGGAAATCAGTTTGATCTGACTTCAATTCGACTGAAGTCTGGGCCTAAAAATGTGGTGCTCTGAAGGACAGAACAAGCAGTTTCCTGCGTCATAAATTGAGTCACACAGACCCCTAACGGTGTTTGCAGGACTGCAGACGAGCTGTCGCTCCTGAGACGAAAAAGTAAAACCTTTCAAAATAAACTAGAGTTTGTTTCAGATTTCCAGGGGCGTTTGTAATGTCCCCAGAGTCACCCCAAAGGGACAGGTCCTGCTCCTGCGTCTTCCCACGGAGGGGATGAAGGGAAAGCTCTGGGGACGTGCGGGAATGGGAGCTGCGTGATGACAACAGTGGGTTTGCCCCCAGGGAAGTCCAAGAGCAGAGAGTTTCCCCCTAACCCTGCAAAGATGTTATTCCCTGAGGGGATGATGGAATGAGACACACGAGGCTTCACATTTCTGCTTGTGCAGGTAGGAATTTAACCAGACAAACCCCCCCTGTTTGTTATTCTGGCTCACTTGTCACAGGCAGGGGGTGGTTGTTCCCTGTCTGTCCCTCTGACATTCCCAAATAAACAGAGAGCTGGACAAAGAGGTCCCATCCCTGGAATTGTCCAAGGACAGGTTGGACAGGGCTCTTGGAGCAACCTGGTCTGGTGGAAGGTGTCCCTGCCTGCCCACGACAGGGGGTGGCACTGGATGGGCTTTGAGGTATTTTCCAACCCAAACTATCCTGGGATTCCGTGGGAAGTTGAGGAGGTGTCACAGCTTTGGTGTGACTGGTATAAAGCACCCAAATCCCAGTGTTTTAGGAAAGCCCATAGAATCATGGGATATCCTGAGTTAGAAGGGACCCCCAAGGATCACCCAGCCCAAGCCCTGTCCCTGCCCAGGACACCCCAACACTCCCCCTGGCCCTGAGAGCGTTGTCCAAATGCTCCTGGAGCTCTGGCAGCCTTGGGGCCGTGCCCACTGCCCTGGGGAGGTGAATTTTGGGGAATGGCAAGTGGGAGAACTGTTTGCTCCCTCTCTTTTTCTGGAGTAACTGAGTCACTCTTCACAAGCAGTAAATTCACAGCAGCCACAGAAATGCTGCTTCGTGTTAATGCTCTGGTGCCATTGTTGCCTCCTCGGTGCAACCTGTGCCAACACCACAAACATTCATAGGAGCGTGGCAGCCCCCAAACCAGCTGATGGAAAATATTCCAGATAAGAAGACGAAAAAATTTCCAGAATGAGCCCAGAGGCACCATCTTTAATTAGCAAAGAAATAACCCACACCCAAATCTAGAGGAACCATCCTGCCCCTCTGGCTTATTCGTGTCTTCTGGAGCAGATTTGGTCCTCAGCCTTGGCTCTGGTTCTTTGCTGGCCATCACAATTACACTCCAGGGGGTGTGGGCGAGAGTGTCTCTGGGATATTCAAGTGCCCCACACCCTCACTCTGATTTCCCGTTCCATTAAATCTTCTCAGGATTATGGCAAGAATCAAGTCTGTTGAGGATGCTCCAAAGCAGCAGCTAAAGGATTGTCCTCTGTGCTGCCTCATGCTCTGGGAAGGGAATCTTTAGGTCTTGGAGCTGATTCCCAAGCAAGGATGGCTCCAGACCTTCCTGACCATGGGGGGTGTCCAGGCCATGGTCCTTCCTGACCTCCCTCCCGCCCTTCCACCACCACCCCTCACCCCCTCCTCCTCCCTTTTGGCCCCCAGGGACTATCCAGCAGGTCTGCTCCGCTTTTCCCCCCCTCTCTGGGAGAGATGTTGGAGTATCCGGTGTCAAGTGTGGCTTTCCTTGGTTTTGTGCCTGGAAACAGAAATCCCAGCCCTGCTGTGAGGGGTTTCGTTTCGCTCCCTTGAACACAGTGCACTGCTTTTTGGCAAGGGAGAGCAGGGTTGGAGGAGAACAGACTACACACGTGGACGGGGACCTGTCATGGAACTGGTTCCCAGCTGAACTCAGCCCTGCTGAGGAGCTCTCCTTACCGTGTGGGCTGACAGCACAGAACCCTGCAGCAGAAAAAGGCCACCACTGAAGGCTGGGGGGGTGGAAAATGGCTGGAGACAGACCACAAGTGCTCTGTTTTCATCAGACTCTCTCAGCTGAGGCTGAAAATCCCATCTACTGCAGGGCCCAGGGTATGGAGAGCGGCCTTGGGGCATCGTGTGGTTGTACCTCCTTCAGCCCAGGGCCTTTCTGGCAGCTTTCGCTCCAGGTTTTGGGGGGAAAAGCAAGGAAAAGAATTAGTTCCCAGGGCAGCCCATGGCTGCTGCTGTGAAGGAGGCCTGAGCTGATGACCCGGCTCACCCCTGCAGCCTCAGTAAGCCTGGTTTTCATGGGCAGGGGGCAAAGGTGCAGGGGGTGCAAGTGAACCCACGCAGGGTTGACCACTCGTGCCCTGGGGCTGAGTGTGGTCACCTCCTGCCCTCTGGTGAGCAGCAGGAGGGTTCCCCAGGGCTTGCAGGCACTCTCCAAGCCACCAGTGGGGCACCAGCTCCTGCCAAAGGCTGGGCACGGTGGTTGAGTGGCAGGGAGCTGTGCCCAGGGACAGGAGCTGTGCCCAGGGACAGGAGCTGTGCCCAGGGACAGGAGTTGTGCCCAGGGACAGGAGCTGTGCCCAGGGACAGGAGCTGTGCCCAGGGATGGGAACTGTGCCCAGGGACAGGAATTGTGCCCAGGGATGGGAGCTGTGCCCAGGGACACAGCCTGGCAGAAAGCCCCAGTTCAGAAAACCCCCAAGCAGGGAGTGGCAGCAGGATGAGCTGGACTTTGCTGAGAGAGGGACTTGCCCACAGAGGTTGTGGCTGCCCCTGGGTCCCTGGAAGTGTCCAAGGCCAGGTTGGATGGAGCTCCCAACAACCTGCACTAGTGGAAGGTGGCCCTGCCCATGGCAGGGGTGGAACTAATCGAGCTTTAAAGGTCCCTTCCAACCTAAACTGCTCTGAGATTCTCTGATTCTGACTTAGGACACTGTCACAAAGCCTTTTATTTTTGAATTCCAGCTGTATTTATGAGCCTGTCCCTAAAGGATTGTGAAAGTAAGTGCAGCCACTTGGGGTATTTCAAGATGAACTTGTCCCTTCCTGTGTTCCAGAGCAGGACATCTCTCCTGGCTTGGCAGTTCCTCCCTGAAGCACTGCCTGTGCTTTCAGGAGGAAGGTGGGATTTTTTTTTTCCTTTGCAATCGCTTTTCCAAGGCACTCAGATCATTTAGGGCAGGAACGTTGTCCAAAGCAAAGCCAGGGAGGATTTCCTGAACACTTCAGGACATTCTTTCCACACGTGTCAAATCAGAAAAAAACCAAAAACCAGAACAGAGGTTTGATTTCTTCTCAGGTATGGTAACATACCAAATTAGGCCCTGTGTTATTTCCGTGTCTATCTGTGCCCCATAAATAGGATATTCCTGGAGCTCAGCATCCACCAGTTCCACTCCCAAGCTGGCCAATGGCAGGTCCACGTCGCTGGAACTGGGCAGGCCCCATTTTCCTGTCTCTCCCTGCCCTGGGTGATGTCAGGCAGCAGAACTCTGCCACGGGGTGCGTTGGGTTTGTTTTTTTTTTCCTCCTTTCATTTTTCAAGCGAAAAGAAAGGGATGAGTCACGTCTTACAGGCAGCCCTTTCCCTTCTTGTTCACTCACCATCAAAGTGCAAATCATGGCTCAACTATGTGCAACTGTAAACTGCTTTGGCATAGTTGTGTCTGGATCCTCTGAGTTTCCCACTCGCGGGAGTCTCCCATTACCCCTTCCCCTCTCTGACTCACTTCCATGTGTCCCGGTGATTTCACTCCCAGCTGTCTCCCTGCTCCACGAGGGATAAAGTGGGACATATGTATATATTCCCTGAATTAGATGTTTATCTCACTGCCATCCTGTGCATACCCCGGGAGCCACCTCGGCCCGCTGACATCTCACTCTTCAATATTAAACCCCAGGGGCAGCAACTGCTTTGGCAGGCAGGGAAAATAATTCAGGACACACTTTTCCAAAGGAGCGTGGGAAGCGTTAGCCACGCAGCTCCCCCCGTGGAGGGTTCATGTCTGAAGCCTTGAGCGATCGCTTCGGAAGTTTTAGGGGAATTTGTGACGCTGCCTGCTGGTGGAGGGGTGATGTTGTTGTTTTCCCCGGAGCTGTGATCACCACAAATGAAGCCTCAGAAGCCAAATGTCTCCGGGTCACTGCACTAATGCCGTGAGGTCAGGGTTTAGAAACTGCAGGTACGACAGATACCAAGTGTTCAGATTTGGGTCAGTCCTGCTCCTCTGGAAGTTCATCCCGGATCTACCTGCCAGAAGACTTAGAATCATAGAATCACAGAATCAGAGGGGTTGGAAAGGACCTCTGAGATCATCAAGTCCAACCCTTGATCCAACCCCACCGCGGTTCCCAGACTATGGCACTCAGTGCCACATCCAGCCTCAGCTTGAAAACCTCCAGGGATGGAGAATCCACCACTTCCCTGGGCAGCCCATTCCAATGGCTGATCACCCTCTCTGGAAAGAATTTCTTCCTAATATCCAACCTAAACCTCCCCTGGCACAGCTGGAGGCCGAGCCCTCTTGTCCTACTGCTGGTTCCTGGGAGAAGAGACCAACCCCCACCTGGCTCCCCCTCCTGTCAGGGAGTTGTAGAGAGCGATGAGGTCTCCCCTGAGCCTTCTCTTCTCCAGGCTGAACAACCCCAGCTCCCTCAGCCTCTCCTCACAGCACTTGTGCTCCAGTCCCTTCCCCAGCCTGGTTGCTCTTCTCTGGCCCTGCTCCAGCCCCTCCATGTCCTTCCTGAGCTGAGGGCCCAGAACTGGACACAGCACTCCAGGGGTGGCCTCACCAGCGCTGAGTCCAGGGGCAGAATCACTTCCCTGCTCCTGCTGCCACACTGCTCCTGAGCCAGGCCAGGATCCATTGGCCCTCTTGGCCACCTGAGCACACTCTGGATCATGTTCAGCTTCCTGTCAGTCAGCACCCCCAGATCCTAACTCGAAATTATCCCCCCCAAAAGATGCACAGGGAAAGGTGATGGCTGCTCTGGGAGACCTGTGAAGTAACGGGACATGTGGGATGAGGTTCCTCTCACCAAAGTCCCATCAGTCTCCTGTCTCTCCCCTGGTTCATGGGGGCAGAGAGGAGCAGAGAGGCACCTCCATATAGGGCTTGTTCCCATCACAAGACAAGTCTCTAAGATAAGGAGCTTGAATCACCCCCTGGCAGTGCCTTTCTAACCTCCAGTGACTATAAAGGGAGCATAGTTTAGACTGGCTTAGACAAGACAAAGCTAAAATTAGTTGAGACTTATCCCACCCTGAGCTGTGCACCCAGACAAACTGCTGTGGGGAGTCTGAGGCTTAGCTTAGTTTAGTTTCCATGCTCAGTCATCCCTGGGCTACCAACTTGCTGTCCTGGAGAGGGAGTCCAACCCCACAGGGGTCACAGAAGTCTTTCCTAAGTTTGAATCCAGCCTGTGGGGCTCCTTAACAAGTTCCACGTTGTTCTTTCAACCGGGAAAGCCACGAAATGCAGGAAAACAGGGGGCTGAGCAGGATGATCATGAGGATTTTTACCAGCACCTTCCCCTGGCTTTCAAAGAAAGGAAACTTTGGCAAGGCCACAAACCCCTTGAAGATCAGTCCACCTTGTTTCTCTCTAATCTTCTCCACCTCTCCTGCCCTGCAGGCGAAATGCATGGGATTCCAGAGGCTGACAGCTCCTCCTTCCTTCTAGGAAAGCACTTAATTATCTCAATCACTTCATAATTGACTCACTTCCACTACTCCAAGCAGATAGAGCTGGAGAGCTGAGCCCCGAGTGCAGGCGGGCAGCAAGAACTTGCCAGGAAGTGTTCTTCCAGGAATCCTATCTCTGTCCACTGCTTGGCTTCCTGACTTTTGTCCCCTCACCCCTTCGGATTTTTTGTCCCCACCACCCCTTGAACTGGTGCCCTTTGGAAGTGCAGAGCTGCTCTCGGCCCCCAGCCTTGGTTTCAGCTCGGTCAGTTTGGTTGACGAACTAAAAGGTGACGTTGGAAATAGGTCCTTCTTTTGACCTTTGACTGGTGGCAGTCCTTGGAACTTTGGCACAGTGATAGGAAGAGATACATAAACCCAAACTCCTTTTCATGTTGAATGGTTGCAGTAGCTATTTGAGGAGTCAGCAATTTGCTATAAAATTCGGTTTGAAACTACAACATTTTCTCCAGTAATGTAGGTTTGAGCAATGCTGACCTGGGAGCTGCCTAGTTTTGGGTTCTTGCTCTTAGCCTGTGGCAGCTTTAGCCCCTTTCTTCCCATCCCAGATCCTGTTTTGTAGGATCCCAGAAAGGTTTGGGTTGGAAGGGACCTTAAAGATCATCCAGTGCCACTATCCCAGGTTACCCCAACCTGGCCTTGGACATTTCCAGGGATCCAGGGGCAGCCACAGCTCCTCTGGGCAACCTGTGCCAGGACCTCCCCACCCTCCCAGAGAAGGATTTCTTCCTAAAAAAGTCATTTAAGGAATGAATTCACACCACATTGTGACTAAGGGGTGAATTTACAGCCCAGTTTGAAAGTGATACAAACGCCCTCGCCCCAATGTCCACCGTGAGTGAATTTATCCTCGAGGATAAATTAGTCCCAAATCACTTATGTGCTGCCACTGCAGGTTCTTGGTTGCAGTTCTTGCACAAAACCTGAGACATGTTCAAAGCAAGACAGTTGCAGGGTTTGTAAAGAGAGAGTTATCAATGATTTTTTTGGGGCTTTCCAGTTCACCCTTTCTCTGTGGGATATGATCTCATAAACCAGACCCAGAGTGCATTGCCCAGACCTTTAGCAGGGTGACCACAGTGGGTATATTAATAGCCCACTGGCAACCAGGGGGACTGACCAACCAACTGTGCCTGTCCGTAGAAAGCAGAAGATTTTTTTTTTGTGCCCAGACACTTCTTTTGAAGGCAAGGAAGAAACCTGAGCCGTCTGGATTTCCTTCAGTCCATCTCAGTGAGTAGCACAGGGTGAATTTTGCAAAGCTTCTGGATTTCAGACCCCAAACCACCGTCTGCGTCGGAAAATTACTCTAGACCCCAGCTGATTTCAATTTTCCTTCTGTTTATTTACATATTTGTGTTCTTCCCATAAAATCACAAAGGCCCTCCAATGCTTAATGAGAGGAGATAAAGTTTTCTTGATGCTTTCGAGAACGAGCGAAAGGCTTTTGGATGCACCGTCCTGTGTTGTAGGAAATGAATGGAATTTACTCAGCTTTTACCCAGATACAGCAGAGCAAGGTTTTGGCTGAAGTTGCAGTTTCTTTCCAGGTCAAGACGAAGGGTTTTGCTGTCTCTTTATGAGTTAAATCCCCCTCCCTTCGCTGCTGCATCTGTCCTTACGTGATACCCAAGCTGCTGGGGAGAGGTGAAATGCTCAGCCTGGCTGCTTCCTCAATTAAACACTGGCAGGAGAAGGTTTGCAGGGAAGGATTCCTGGCCCTCGCAGCTGCTGGACATCCTGATTTATTAGCCAGCCTTCCCACTTGGCTACTGGGAGTGTGCAGGGACAGTGGCACTGGTGGCATGGAGGGACTGAGTTTCTTGGTCGCCCTCCTGGACATCTCAGGGGTTTTATGCTGGTTTATGGACTGGGAGAAGAGTCTGAGGAAGGTTCTGGTGGTGGATAAGGGGGGGAACGACATGTAGGCAGCTCTTTTGAGAAGGGGTTTGTCCTCGTGGTGCTTCAGCCACTGAGGGTCACTCGTGGTGGCTGCAGAAGGTGCTGGACACGCTCCCTCCTTTGGGATCCGGGTGGGAAGGACGGCAGGCACGGCCTGGAGGGGGGTTCTGCTGGAGCAGGGGCTGCTGTTGGAGCCAGACATTTGTTCGCTGTGCTCCTGGTTGTTTACAAACCCTTTGCACAGCCTTGTTTCCCCGAACACGGCAAGAATCAAACAGTGGTGGTTCCTTGGGTGGTGAGTCCAAGCCCTGCTCAGCCCGAAGCTCTCAGGGATTTTTCCTTTGCTGTCGCTCCACCTCCCACGGACCACCCTCTGTTGGTTTTGGGATCCTCTTCTTTTAGGCTCTGATCGACTTCCATCCTCACTTTTATCCTGAACAGAAGGTTATTCCCAAGCCTTTGGGGGAACAAAGCTCTTGAAGGAAACTTTGCTTGTGGATTCCTCATCCCTGGGGTGTGTTCAAGGCCTCACGTGTGACCTGACGTGGGACACTCCAGGGTGGATGGTGCTCTGAGCAACCTGGGCTAGCGGAAGGTGGAGGGGGACATCCATGGCAGGGATGGGACTGAGTGGTCTTTAAGGACCTTCCCAACCCAAACCATTCCACGATTCCGTGATTGCTGACCGCTGAGTGCCCTGCACAGCCCCACAGCGGCTTCTCCCTGCCCTCTCCTGGAGGAGATCAGCTCTGGCCAGGGGAGCCACAGGCCCACATCAATTGGCCTGGGGCTATATGGCATTCCAAGGGGCTGAGGATGCCCCTCAAACCCTGCCAGGCTGGAGCAGTTGGTGGCCAGGCTGCGCTGAGCCGAGCAGGGGTCAGGAGCTGTCTGCACAAAGGTTACACAGAAGTTCTCCTCGTTTACCCCCAAAAGCAAGTGCTTTTACAAACAACTGCGGAGGATTTCTTGAGCAGCAGCATCTTTTTTGTTCTCCCTAAACGGAGGGATTTGCTGGCAACCCTTTCCGACCGGAATAGCCGGAGACTGCAGGGTTGGATTTGCATTTTTGTTCGAGTGCCTGCACATGTACTGCACACTCTGTTCCCTGTGAGGCACCCACTCCTTGTCCAAAAAGCTTTGCTTTCCACATCCAAGCACTAAGGCAGGAACCTCACAGGCTGACCTGGGTTTGGAGAACAAAAAAATGAATGAGAGACACGCTTTATTGTTATTATTATTATTATTAAATTATATTACACAAACAAGCCCCAAACCTTTTATGAACACTTTGGGTTTTCCCTCCTTTTTATTCCTTTCTCTTAAGATTTCCTGCCAGTCAGATGGAAATTTGGTCTTGGTTCAGCACCAGAAAGCTGTCCCAGTGATCCCTGAAGGATATTCTCCCACTCCTCCATCTGAAAGTGGATCTCCCACTCAGCACAGAATCCCAGAATAGAATCCCAGAATGCTTTGGGTTGGAAGGGACCCCAAAAATCATCTCGTTCCAACCCCCTGTCGTGGGCAGGGGCACTTTCCACTGGACCGGGTGGCTCTGCAGGGCAGTTTGTAGCAAGTAGCATTTACTGGTGACAGCGAGAAATGACCAGAAAAAAGACCTTCAGCTGGGGCTCCTGCAAGAGGCTCATCCATGGGATCTGCTCTGATTTCATATCAGCAAAACCCTACCAGGCTGGAAAGCAAAAATACAAAGCGTGGTGGGGAGATTCCAGGACCTAAAGGGAAGACCTTACAAGGAAGAGGGAGAGAGACTTCTCACAAGATGGAGTGACAGGACAAGGGGGAACGACCTGAAGCTGAAGGAGGGCACGGTTAGATGGGATATTGGGAAGGAATTCCTGGCTGGGAGGGTGGGGAGGCCCTGGCCCAGGTTGCCCAGAGAAGCTGTGGCTGCCCCTGGATCCCTGGAAGTGTCCAAGGCCAGGTTGGAGCAACCTGGGCTGGTGGAAGGTGTCCCTGCCCATGGCAGGGGGCGGCACTGGATGAGTTTTAAGATCCCTTCCAACCCAACCCATTCCATGATTCTACAATTAAATAAGGACAAAATTCTAGCAAAAAGTCCTGGGTTTGTGGGCAAACAGGAGCAGTGGCTGCAGAAGGTGCTGGAGTGGAACACTCCTTCTTTGGGTTGGTTTGGACTGACTTTGGGGGGGAGTGTCCAGCAGAATGTTCCAGCTCACTGCCAGAGCAGCACAGTCTTGGACAAACCAGGTCCCCAAATCCTTTTTAGATTCACTTCTAAGAAAGGCAGAGGGGATTCCCTCCTCTGCTGGGGGAGTTTCCCAAGGCAATCCCCCGCCCTTCAGTCCCCATCCTGAGGGGATGCACCCGCCAGGCTGCAAGTCAGGACTCGGTGTTTTGTTGGAAGGAGTCGGCTCCCAGCCTGAGCTCCCACCTCCAGAAATAAACGTTTGTATCGATCTGCACCCGGAGCACATTCCTGCAGCATCCCATCAGCACCTTCCAGCCCGTCAGCCTGACAAAGCCCAGCACTTCCAGCTCCCCAGGAGAGGGACTGGGACTCAGGGGTGTCCCAGCACCATCACATCCTGCTCCAGAGGTGCTGGGAGTGCTCATTTTCCTGGAGGATGACCTCAGAACCCACCAAGTGAACCACACCAACGCCAACCTGCAGCTTTTCTCCCTCCCCTCTCTCTGTTCCCGAGCTCTAACAGAAGTCTTGGATGAGGCTTGGTTTTAGTGATGCTGGTTTGGGTGGTTGTGGGGTTTTCACTCTCCTTTGCTCCTTCCTTTGGGGTATCACAGCAGGACAACCTTGGGGACAGCTAAGGTGGTCACAGGGGCTGCTATCCCGCCCTCCCTGCCCTCTGGAGCTGCCGGGACACACCTCGCAGACCAAACGGGATTTAATTCCGTGTTTAGGCAGTGATTCCCTGAACACAGCCCTGACTGTGCCCGGCCCTGCCCTCCCTCGCAGGGAGCCAGCCCGGACTGAGCCAAACTCTCCAGCCTGGCAGGGACTGGAGTTCCGAGCACCGGCAGGACCGGGGGCTGCAGGGAGGGTCCCTTTGCCGTGGTGGGGCATCGTGCAGGGCGTGGGGTGCTGTGGGAGCTGTGCCTTTGAGCCTGGTTTCCCTGCTGTCGGCAAGGTCACTTCTTCAGGATCCCTCCTCAATCCGCTTGTCCGGTGCCAAACGTGTCAGGACTGGCCGAGCAGCCGCGGCCCCTTCTCGTGGGGGTGCCCGCTGCGTTGTGTTCCCCGGGTCACCAAACGCTGTCCCCGGCAGGGGACAGAGCGGCTCTGGCCGCTGCTGGAGGACACCTTCACCTTCCTCTTGCCTCTCCCACCTGGAGAACGGCGTTTTCCCCACCCAAAAGCGCCGAGCCCGCGTCCCGTGTCCCTGGGGATAAACAGGGCAGTGGGTGATGGGCTGAGCTGGGGACTTCCCACGTCGTTTCCATCGATGTGGGAGTGACAGGGACAGCGCTGGGGGCAGCAGGAGAAGGGAATCCGTGTGCCCAGGATAGAGCCCATCTGGGTCAGTCCTGCTTTTCCCCAGCTCAGGAAGGATATTGAGGTGCTGGAGCAGGGCCAGGGAAGAGCAGTGAGGCTGGGAAGGGGCTGGAGCACAAGTGCTGTGAGGAGAGGCTGAGGGAGCTGGGGTTGTTTAGCCTGGAGAAGAGAAGGCTCAGGGGAGACCTCATCGCTCTCTACAACTCCCTGACAGGAGGGGGTAGCCAGGTGGGGGTTGGTCTCTGCTCCCAGGAACCAGCAGTAGGACAAGAGGGCTCGGCCTTAAGCTGTGCCAGGGGAGGTTTAGGTTGGATATTAGAAAGAAATTCTTTCCAGAGAGGGTGATCAGCCATTGGAATGGGCTGCCCAGGGAAGGGGTGGATTCTCCATCCCTGGAGGTTTTCAAGCTGAGGCTGGACGTGGCCCTGAGTGCCATAGTCTGGGAACCGCGGTGGGGTTGGATCAAGGGTTGGACTCGATGATCTCAGAGGTCCTTTCCACCCCGTCTGATTCTGTGATTCTATGATTGACTCCCTGATGTGGGCTGTGACAAAGCTGCCACCGGCTTTCCAACCTCTCCCTGTGGATGGGGTGCCCTGAAGGAGTGTTCCCAAGGGCTGGAACGCCCCTCTGGCACCTCCTGCTTGTCCTTCCAAGGGAGCAGAGCAAAGCAACTCTGCTGGTGCAAAGCTGCCCCTGGAAATGCTTCCTCTCTTTAGGCATTTTTTCCTCCTCTTCCCGCATTTTTTCCTCCTCCTTTCTGTGAATGTCCTGTGGCTGCCTTGCTGGCCAAAGGGGTCCCCCACAGCCTTTTCTACCCAAAATCTGAGGTTCAGTGCTCTCTGTCAGCTGGTTGCTGGCATGGTTTTGGCACACACACTCCTGGTCACAAAACAACTGGTGTGGAAGCACCCATTTCCTTCCCTGCTAATCCAAGCAGTTTCATTCTGTGCATTTATCTTAACCTCGTGCTGGGAATACACAAAATTGGAGACATTTTTTAATTTAAACCCCCTGTTGAAATGTGCATCCAGATGAGTAACCAAACTGGATCCTGAATCCTCCCTCCCAGGGCTGCGTCCCATGTGAGCCTTGTTAGGAGCATTTAAGTCAGTCAGTCAGTCAGGAGAGAAAATGAAAGTGAATCAGTGGCAACAACCACACTTGGGACAATTATTCACATTAATAATGGTGTCAGCACTTGCTGACGAGCAGGAGTGTTGTCTGTGCTCAATTAGAGCATAATCCCAGCCCAGCCAGGGCTCCTGGCTGGTGCTGCTGGCTCCAGAGCACAGATCATAGAATGTTTGGGTGAGAAGGGACCTTAAAGGCTATCTCATTGCACCCCATGGCACCTTCCACTAGCCCAGGTTGTTCCAAGTCCTGTCCAACGTGTCCTTGGACACTTCCAGGGATGGGGCATCCACAACGTGTGGATGTGCTGTCCTGGGGCCTGCTGCCTCTCCCAGACCTTCTCCAGGCTGGGGGGAGGAGGGGCAGCAAACAGTGGGAGGGGGATATTTTAGTTTGGGTGTTGGGGTCAGTGGTTTGGGAGATCCCAGAACCCCTCTGTGGTATCCTCTGTGACCTGGGCCGTGCTCAGGAGGGGATTGCACCTGGCTGGGGCTTCCCAGGGCGCGTGGCCACATTCCAGAGGGGTCACCTCTGGGCACTGGATCCAGGCCCTGGGGGCTCCAGGCTGTGCAGCCACACGTCCGGGAGCACCAAGCGCCAGCTCTGCTCCTCTCCCACCTCCCCACACCGTGTCCAGAGGGCAGACGGTGTCTGGTCTAAATAAATCCTCTGGAAAGGCTGAGCTTCCTGCCTCCTTCCCCCCCTCCCAGCACATCTGTGCCGGAAGAGCCTTAATTTAAGCCCCGTGTCTCTGGCACAAACAAACGGGAGCTCGGAGCCCTGGCAGAGAGCGGAGCTTTCCCAGTGCCTTCAGAATTCCTGCTCTTCCTCGTGGTTTCAGGTCTGCCTTGGAACTAGTTTGGTTCTGCAGCCTCTGAGGTGAACTGCTGCGTGCGTGCAGCTTATTCCCCCTGGCATTTGGGGTTTGTTTATTCATTCAGCAGCAGGAAGGGTCCCTCCAGACACCCATCCAGGAGCTCTGCAGGGGTTGGAAGCGGATTTCTCTCCGTGGGCAGAACGTGCAGCTCTGCACTGGTGCCTCAGGAAGGGCTCAGTCCTGCGAGAGCACGTGTTCAAGCACATGTTTAACTTTCAGCACGTTATTACGTCTCTCAGAAGTCGATGGGACAACTCACTTTGCTCTTAAGGTGCAGTCAAAGCTCAACAGCTCGCGGGAGCAAGGCCATGATTATTTTCGTTCCTTGCCTGCCGAAGTCACAACCCTGAAAACACCCTCTAAAGGATGAAGTTCTGCTACTGTTGAGCAGCACATACTCACAGATAACCTGGTTTTAATCAATCAGCGGATAACTGTGAGCAGATAAGGTCCCCCTTCCTCTGATTTCCCACGTGTAAAGCACAGATAATGACACTTGCCCCGTTTGCAGAACGCTGAGAACTCACAGTGCGAGAGAGAAGTCGTGGATGTGGCTCTCAATAAACCCCCCTGAACACGTTCTCGCACCAGTGAAGGCAGAAAAGGGGCTGGGAAGGTGGTTTTTTTGGGTTTATGCAGTTGCCAGCTCTCAGCTCCGGGTATGAGAAGTCTGGAGAGAGAAAGAGAGAGACAGCCCGAGAGACAGCCCAAAATTTCACAGTGGATCCTTCAGTACAAGAGCTGCAGCCTCAGGGGAGCAGGTTCTCATCCCCCTGCACACATTCAGGTTAAGGCTATTCCAAGATGCCCGGAAAAATTTAGGCTTGGTGTAAAAGAGTCACAGAATCATGGAACGGTTTGGGTTGGGAAGGACCTTAAAGACCATCCGGTTCCAACCCCTCCCCCGGCACGGGCAGAGAAACTTTCCTGCTTGGAACTCCCCTTTTCCCAGGAGAGGAAAATCTGCAAGTGACAACATTCCTGCCACTCCTGGAGGCAGATTCCTGCACAGGAGATCCGGGTTTCCTGGTGGCTTGGAAGGTGTTTCCTCATTCACCCAGTGAGGCAGGACTGCACCGTGTCCCAGCTGCTGGGACGGACACACCTTGACCTGGGTGACGGGGATGTAGCACTTTAAGTGGAATTGTAAAGAATTTAGGGAAAAGAAAAAGCTGCCTATGAGGTGTTGGAAGGATGGCATTGCCTTTATAGGGTCTCATGGAACCCCAGCAAGGTTTGACTGGGAAGGGACCTTAAAGATAATCCCCTTCCAACCGTGGGCAAGGACATCTTCCACCAAAATTAGGAAGGTGGGCCGCTGAAATTTCCTGACAAAATTCACCTTTGCCCATTTCTAATGACACCCACCTCATATTTTTTAGCCTTTAGGCCCTGTTTAATCCTGAATTTCCTGATATGCTCACTTTTCACTGCTTGTTTTCGTGACTTCGCTCATTAGCTCACGGATAATTCTGGATTTCCAACCCTAATGCTGGTTGACTCTTAAACCTCCAAGTCCAGGTTTCCTGCTTTTTCCACATCTTCGTGTTTTCTTCTCAGCAGAGACTTTGCCTGCCATGTAAAACAAAGTGATTATTCCATCCAAATCTTCGGAAAATTCTGTTCTTTGGCACAGCGACGTGTTGCCTGATACTCTATTTTTTTGGGGGCTTTTTTTTTTTTTTTTGAAAGTTTTAAATTTCTGGAAGGGAAATCCTTCCTAGGAGGAGACTTAAGTTTCCATCAATCACGAGGAAAACTGTTCCCTCTGGAATATCAGAGGTAAGCTTGGAAGACAGCGTCAACCAGAAATAAAACTCCAGATTGCTTCATTTCGAACCTCAGCCCAGCTTCTTTGGACGGGCGACTGCTTTCAGAAAACACCTTGTTTTTTAGCTTTTCTTGGCCTTTTTAAGTTCAGTGCATTTGGAGTTTGGGGGCCAAGACTTTTGGATGTGCAGCAGACGAGAGAAAGAGCATCTGTCGGAGGATAAATGTGCAGGTGTGTGTTCCTGAGCACGTACAAGTTCGTGTTGCAGGGCGGGGAAGGCAAAGCCACCTCGAAATGCTGCAGAGTTGGCTTTTCCTCGCGGCTGGTTGGGTTTGGCCGAGAGAGGCTTTGGGATTCTCGCAGAAAGTTGTTTGGCAGCTCTTGGGGGTGGGTTTGGAAAGTTTCAGGTCGGTTCTCTTGGTTTGGGTGGTTTGGAGCAGCACCAAGCTGGGGGTGCAGTGACACTCCCGATGGTCGGGGCCATCCACAGGGGCCTGGACAAGCTCCAGGAGAGGCCCTTGGGAATCTCCTGAGGTTTAACAAGGCCAAGGGCTGGTGCTGCCCTGGGACTGGGACATCCCCTGGGATCGATCCAGGCTGGGCATGAGCAGATGGAGCAGCCCTGGGAGAAGGCCCTGGGGGTGCTGGGGGGGGACAGGCTGGACACGGCCCAGCCCAGACCCCCCCGTGCCCTGGGCTGATCCCCCAGCGTGGGCAGCAGGGCAGGGGGGGATTGTGCCCCTCTGCCCCTCAGGGGAGACCCCCCTGCAGAGCTGCTCCAGCCCTGGGAACAGCACAGGGAGCACATGGAGCTGCTGGAGAGAGTCCAGAGGAGGCACCAAGAGGATCCCAGGGCTGGAGCAGCTCTGCTGGGAGGAAAGGCTGGGAGAGCTGGGATTGTTCAGCTGCAGAAGAGAAGCTTTGGGGTGACCTGATTGTGGCCTTGCAGGGCCTGAAGGAGTTCCAGGAAAGATGGAGAGACACTATTTCCAAGGGCTGGAGGGACAGAACACAGGGAATGGCTTCAGAATGCAGAGGGCAGGGAGAGAGAGGATATTGGGATTTATATATTGGGAAGGAATTCCTGGCTGTGATGGTGGAGAGGCCCTGGCCCAGGTGTCCCAGAGAAGCTGTGGCTGTCCCTGGATCCCTGGAAGTGTCCAAGGCCAGGTTGGACGGGGCTTGGAGCAACCTGGGCTGGTGGAAGATGTCCCTATCCCTGGCAGGGGGGGTGGCACTGAATGATCTTTAAAGTCCCTTCCACCCAACCCTTTCCATGATCCCATGAAAGAGCATTTCTGTGGTAAATCACCCCAGAGCAGCTGTTGTGGCACAGGAGAACTCCAGCTATCCTTACTTTTTCCATCATGACGGGACATTTCGCTCTGGCTCAGAACAGCTTTGCTTCTCTGCAGCTCTTGGGGTCACTGTGAAGGACCACGGGGAGGGCTCGGCCTTGTTCCCTTCCTGCGACCGAGCCCCAAACATTTGCTTTGGAGGAAAAACAGCCTCGTTGTTCAGCAGAAATGAAACTGCAGTTTGCTCCCCCTCTGATCCATCTGGAGGCAACCAGGCGGCCCTGTGGATCTGTGCCTTTGTCTGCTCCCCCTTGGAGAGCAGGGAATTGCTTTCGGGAGAGCCGGGAATGGCTTTCGGTAGCGCGGCATCGCAGCACTGGGGCGCGGAGCAGAGGAGGGCTCGAGCCACGAGCAAGCTCTCCTCGCTCTCAGAAGACCTGGCACGAGGCCCTGTCTGCTCTTTAATTACACTTCAACAGCTGTTTTTTATATATTTGTGTTTCCTTATTCAAACGTGGCTCATGAAAAAAAGGAAGGGCTAAAAAAAAGGGGGAAAAAAAAAAGAAAAGAGTGAAGGTTGAGCTCGGTTTTAACCAAGAAACACAGAACTCTGCAACACAAGAAGCTGCCGTGGATGAGCCAAAATCTTTCCAAAAAAATTGTTTCCTTCCCAGATCCACATCGGTGTCGATGCCACTGTGGGTGACGTGGAGAGAAAACAGAGCAGGTTGGGACTGGATTAAGAGCCAAGGTTCTAATCCATATTGGCTTGCAGAGAATCAAACACTGTGAGTTGTCCATCACTCCTCCTGGCAGGGAGGTGACAGCCCCAGCTGATGGTACAGGGAACAGCTTTCCAGGTTGTTCCAGGGAACTTTCTGGAAGCAGCAGCTCCCAGGCCTTGGCTGTGCTTGCTCTCAGGGACTGATCTGCAGTTCCCTCACCACACATGCACATTCCCCCCGTGGCTTTCCAGGCGTCTCCTGTTCCCACCTCAACCTTAGAAACGCTTCCCCAGCATCTGCTTCCGGCTCCGGAAAGCCGTGGTGGAACAGGGGGTGGCAGCTGGGAACATCATCTCTGCTCACAGGGGCTCTCCCGGCCACCAGAGGGGCCATTTCCCCTCCAGGCTGATGCCAACCCACCCACGCAGAGGTGTGAAGACTCCCCCCCCAGAAGATTCCTTCAGGATCAGAACTTGGGAGAGGAAACTTCTCCCCATTACTTCGAGCTGAGCGGTGACCTGATGTCACTTGGTTCCAGCAAGGCTAAAACTTACAGAGGTCATGCAAAGCCCCATGAGCAGAGGCAGAATTCCTGATTCCTGGAAAGGAAAACAGAGGTTTTCCCTCCCTGGGCAAGCTCAGAAGCTAAAGAGCAGGATTGCTCTTTACACCTTCTCTGGTGCACGAGCAGCAGTTTTGTCCTGTGCATCATCACACCTGGTTTGTCCCTTCTTTGCCGCCCAGAGTTGTAAAAATAGTTGTGTGGGGTGACACCAAAGAGTCCTCTGGTCTCCTGCAGTGATCGGTAGGATATGGACTTAGCACAGGGATTTTCAGGGCTGCAAATCTCTTATAAACTCTCGTGCTTAGCAGACAGCAACAGCCCTCCCCTGCCATGGCTTCATCGGTTGTGTTCTTTGAGAACATGTCTAAACTTCTTTGAATTAACGTCTAATTTGCCCTCTACAGCCTCCTGTGGCGTAAGTTCCATGATTTAATTAAAAAACCACGTGAGAAAGACCTTCCTTAGCTCGTTACAAAAACAAAAAACAAACACCGCCTCACCGGATGCTTTTTGCTCTTGTGCAGGTAGAAACAGTGAATAATTGTCACCTCTCCCTTTCTTCGGTGTATTTCTGATTTTATAGACCTCTTTCCTGCTTTTACTGCCGACACAAACACGTGGAGAGTCACCAAGAGGAGGGGAAAACGGAGTGCAAAACCATCTGGAACAGGAGTGGCTCGATGCCATCTGGTTAAAGCAAGAGGGTTGGCCACGACTGTTTGTGTGCACATGTGTGTGTAAAAGGGAAACTGTAAAAACCAGAAGGGTCTGTTGTCTTTGCTGGTTAATGAAGACAGAGCAAAGGAACAACATATTTCAACTGCAGTGAGGCCGGGGAGGCAAAGCAGGAGGACGAGAAGTCCTGTTCCCAAAAAGACTCGCTCTGGAACGAGTTTGGGACCGAGACAGCCGAGTCTGGGCTAGATGTTTCCTCCTGAGGAATGTGGTGGATATAATAATAAAGTCCATTAGAAGTGGCTTCCAGCCCAAAAGGGGGTGGTAAATGCGAGACTGCAGTGGTGTCCTGAAAACAGAGCTGGAACCGTGCTCAGAGACACAGGTGGGAACGAAATGCGTCAAAACCGAAGATGCTTTGGGAGCAAACCTGCCAAAGGGTCCTGATCAGCTGGGGAAAAATGAGAGCAGGCCTTAAAACCCAGCTCATCCCCTGCTGGAGGTGAGCGAGGAGCCTCGTCCTGGGAAGGCAGGAGCGTGAAACCCCTCAGGGACGTTTGCCTCTGGTTTTGTTTAAGGGGATGTGCTCAAGCACCGTCAGCTTCCAGTTGCTTTGCTTTTGTTTGCACAAGTGAGAGCAACACATGTTGTTTGATGAACTGCCAGACGCTGTGGCAGAGAGACGAGCTCTCCACCCACAGGGCAGAGTGGAAAGGCTTCCAGCGCTCCGGTGCCGTCAAAAATCCTGCGGCAAAAAAAAGATGGACGACACCGGAGGCATCTTGTGCCTCCCTCAGTGCACAAATCCCAGCCCGGCCCCACAAACTGGGAATGCTGCAGGGTCTCAACGAGACGAGGGTGAACCTTGGTGTTTGTGTGGCAGAGCTGTGGCTGTTCTGGTTCCTTTGGGTGTTTTCAGGTTAATTTCTGTAACGGGTCGTCCATCCCCGCAAAAACATCCAACCACCCCCAGCAGATTTGGATCTGCCGCTCATCCAGACCCGCGCCCATGGATTGCTTTTGCTAACGTAGCATGACACCAACCTTTGGACTTTCCCTCAGTTCTCATTCCTTTTGAGCTTATTTGTGGAAACTTATAATTAGATTTTCCTCTTCCTCCTTCTTCCCCCCCGACCCCCCAGCTGATAAAGTGCCATAAATCCTGGCCCTCATCCAGGACTGGAGTCATTTATGAATTTGGCTATTTTTTTTTGCACGTTGCACCATATGTAAGACAAACTAGCTGAGAGGCACCGTTTCTTATTCCTGGCATGCAGGAGAGTCCCTGAGAGATATCATATGGTCTCCTGGCAAAAGTACAAAGTGGCTCTTGTTGTTTGATCTACTGTCTTAAACTTAAATGCAAAATCTGATAATTGGGTCAGGCAGGAGAAGAACCTCGCTAATAAAGCTCTTTTCATTTCCTTTTCCTATATTTCCTCTTTTCATCTTTGCTTTCTCCCTTCCTCGCTTGGTCCGAGGAGATGGGATCAGCTGGGCTGATGGAATTCCATCTTCTCCCCGAAATCCCTCCCGTCCTCTCATCCTGCATCCTCTCAGCTTCCCCGCCAGTGGATTCTCTCGCCCTCCCGAGTGTTTGCTCAGCAATGTCCCGGCTTTTACAAAACCTGGAGCGTTGGTGTGGTAAACATTCCCCACAGTCGTTGCCTCTTCCAAACCAGAAATCATCCAGGAATCTCTTTTTCATCGAGGAATGTCTTTCATGCTATTTTTAACAGCGCCAGAGGTTTGGACTCCCCAGGATACACAAACTACAAGGACGCTGAAGTCTCCTTGCAACCCAAAAATCTCTCATCTCAGACCTGGGCACTCCCTCAGCCTTTTTTTTTTTTTTTTAAGCACAACTCCAAGCCTTTTTACTTTCTGGTAGGAACAGCACAGCAGCAACATTCCTACCATGCTCAGCCTAGTGAATGGAATTAGATCCTTGATGGTTGAGTGTGTCGTTCCAGTGGCTCTACTTTCCCTCCATGACTCTTTGCCTAAATCTCATCCAAATATATGAATTTTGAACAATCGGCACTTAAAGATGACCTGTGAAAACGATCATTTTTACTGCAAAAATCCCACTCCTGACTGTCCTCCACACCTCCCCTCTGGAAGCACTGGGAGTTCTTTAAGGCAGAAAACAGCTCTGATGTTGGGTGAAGAACAAAAGTAGGTGTTTTTCCCCTCAAAGGTTGGCCTCAAACACAGCTTCCCAGTTATAATCAGGAAAAAAAACCCTGTTTTCCCTGTTTTTCTGATTCTTTCTAGCGAGTTAGGTACAGTGCAGGAGAGATTTTATGGGTGTACCTGTGCTGGTGTATTTATGGGAGCTGTTGCCCAACTGGAGTCCTTACAAACCAAATTGGCTTGCTGGTTAGGAATTCCTGAATAATCCCTTGCTCAGAACTGAACATTAAAAACCATAAAAAAATAAAGTATCCCAGAAATCAAAGCAAAACCCTTCAGAAAACGCGGTGCTAAATAAAACCTGTTGGAAGAGGAGATCTGTGGCAAAGGTTACGTTTTCCCTGTGCATTCCAGAAGTTCAGCTTTAGGTGCTTCAGTCCTGCATTTTGGGGGCTGCAGAAGGGACAGGCAGGCAGCTGGGTGATTTCATGGAAGGAAGAACTGCAGCCAGCAAGCGTGGAATAGTTGAGCAGAAAAACCAAAGGGCTGTGAGACACCCTCAAAACAGGGGTTGAAGTGGAACTTGGGCAGAATATCGAGTTCTGCAGGTATTAAATAACAGGGAGAAATGATGATACGAAGGGCTCAGAGTAAGTCTGACTTGTTACCAAGACGTTGTTTTCCTGTGTTTCTTGTTTGGAGAAGATGAAACGAACTCGTAGTGGAGGTGGTAAGAGCACGAGCGAGGACTGTCAGCAGGGTTGTTTCTGTGCTTGGCAGACCTGACAGGGCTCAGCTCCTGGGCCTTTTGTGGGGTGACTTAAGACCTTTTTGCAGGTTTGAGTATTTGAGCTTGGGGCCAGCTTGGAGGGGTCATTTTGCTCGTGTGGCAGCTGCTGATCCACCGTCAACCCTCAGCCTCACGCATGGGATGTGAACAGGGCTGTCCCGTGTCATCTCCGGCCTGGGCCTTCACTGGACCCTCTTTTACACCCAGAGTTGTTTCCATTCCTACTCTTATTGTCATTAATTACTTCCCATCACATTCCTTTCAGTGCCAGAAGGGGCTACAGGGAGGCTGGAGAGGGATTTTTCAAGCAGTAACAGGGCAAAAGGGAATGACCTTAAGCTGAAGGAGGGCAGGGTTAGGTGGGATATTGGGAAGGAATTCCTGGCTAGGAGGGTGGGGAGACCTGGCCCAAGTTGCCCAGAGAAGCTGTGGCTGCCCCTGGATCCCTGGAAATGTCCAAGGCCAGGTTGGAGCAACCTGGGCTGGTGGAAGGTGTCCCTGCCCATGGCAGGGGGTGGCACTGGATGAGCTTTAAAGTCCCTTCCCACCCAAACCACTCTGTGACTCTAAAGCAAGGCACAGCCAAGGGTGTAGATCTTGCAGTGCCCCTTTAATCGTTTCTCAGGCTGAGCATTTCCAAACGCTTTAGGGTGAGAAATGAGTGATTTCCTGAGGGGAGCAGAGGTGCTGCTGCTGCTTTGCAAACTCCCTCATCCTTATCTTTCACAATGATCCTGTCTTTTGTCACTGGGAGTTATTGTCCTGCCATCAACCCCTCCTCAGTTTGGAGGGAACTGCTCATTTATAGGCAGGGAAAATCACTGGGGAGCTCTGGCCAGACCCAGCAGACAAACCTGGTGATCCTCAGGCACCAAGGTCAGCTCTGCAGACCAGAACAACCCTGATGGGTTCCTTTTGGGGGCTGCTTTTCCCCAGGGGGACAGTTCAGGAGGGCAACTGTGGCTCATTCCACTCATCCACAGGTTGACTGGACTGCAACTGCTGCCCCACTGGACACAGGGAGAGGAAGAAAGAGAGACAATAAAATTTCCCACTGCCCAAAGTTCCCCCAGGAATTGCATGGCTCCAGTTATAAGCTTTTTGTGCTGTTGGGTTTGGGTTTGGATCATTTGTTATTATTATTATTACTATTCCACAGTCACTGGTTCACTGTTTAATTCCTCCCAGAACTTCCTCTGCTTGGTTCCCTCTTTCAGGCTGGCTGAAGATTTCCCAGACTTTCCCTTTGCCTGCACTCGCCAGCTGACCTCAAAACAAAGTTCTGCTCCGAAGGGCAGGAGCAGCAGCGGCGTTGCCTGAGTTCAAAACCAAAAGTGAGCGAAACTACTCCTGACAGCTAACAAACAGGAGACCCACTTGACTTCAAGGCTATTAAACAAGAGCAGCAAAATGTTCCCAGCAGTTGCTTAATGCAATTACTTGATGAGAGAAAGGCATTTCATTTCCCAGCCGCTACAAGAAGAAGCAATATAGCTGTCAATAATTTCGCAGGGAGGGCTGAGGGCTGGTGGTCAGCTCAGCCCACAGCTCTGCATGGGCATTAACACTTCTCCATCACTGCACCCAGCAAAGCCCTGCAGATTCCGCAGGGGTTTCAGCGCTGTGCCAGTGACCTTTTCCTGCAGCGCTTCCCGGGGTGTTTTTTTCGTTCCTGAATATGCAGCACATCATCACGTTTTACATCAAGCCTCCATTTAAGTCACCTCCTGTTATTCTGAGGCGCCGACGAGCTCGGCCACCTTTGTGGTGTTAAGGAGTTGGTGGGTCAGCGGGGTGGGGCCCCCTCAGAAAGCACCAGCAAGACCCACAAGCTCTTGCTCAAAACATGTATTCTGTCAGGAAATAAAGGGACCTGTCTTTTTTCTGGCTCGTGCTGTAGCCAGGGAGAGGTGGTGGTTGGTCAGGGGATGTTGGGCTCAGCTCCTGGGGCAGCGTTGATCCGGTTCCGACTGACTGAAAGGATCCCGAGGGAAAAACTGACTCCATCCCAAAAGGGCAGCTTTTATCCCCCACAGTGTTTGCTGGTGGGCAAGGGTGGACCTTCACTGGAATTTGGTTGTGAACAGGTTTGAAGCTCTGAAGGGTCCATCTCCCAGCCACCCCCCCCCACGCCGTGGTGAAGGGTGTAGAAGATAAGTCCTATCAGAAGTGGCTGAGGGGGTTCAGTCTGGGGAAGAGGAGGCTCAGGGGGGACCCCATTGCTCTCCCCAACCCCCCTGGCAGGAGATTGGAGTGAGGTTGGGCTCTCCTGATGTGTCTCAAGGGAAAGGAGGAGAGGAAATGGCTTCGAGCTGCACGAGGAGGGCAGGTTCAGATGGGAGTTAGAAAACAATCTGCCCTGAGAGAAGGTGGGGCTGGAGCCAGGCCCTGGTGCCAGCAGGCTGAGGGACACCTCTGCCGTGAAGAGCCAGGGTCCATGTGCCCACAAAACCTGGCACACGAGGAATTGGGCACATCCCTTTGTTTAAAACAGGGGTTCTGGGGCAGCTGAGGGTGGCAGGGCTGGGCAGCCTGTGGTCAAAGGGGGCTTCTGATGTTTCCCTGCTCCCTGTGGCCTGAGAGTCGTGGAATCATGGAACGGTTTGGGTTGAGAAGGACCTCAAAAGTCGTCCCATTCCACCCCCTGCCATGGGCAGGGACACCTTTCACCAGCCCAGGTTGCTCCAAGCCCCGTCCAACCTGGCCTTGGACACTTCCAGGGATCCTGGGGCAGCCACAGCTTCTCTGGGAATTCCATCCCACCCCCTCCCCACCCTCACAGGGAAGGAATTCCTTCCCAATATCCCATCTAACCCTACTCTCTGTCAGTTTGAAGCCATTCCCCCTTTTCCTATCACTCCAGAAAGGCAGGAGGATTTTAATTTCCAGCGAAGATGAAATAGTTTGCAAAGTATTTTTCCTTGACCTGAATGTGGATGGTTCACTTTGGGCTTGGCTTAGCATTGGTTTGTAACTTTTTATTTCAATTTTTTAATGTAGATTAGTCTTAAAGCACAACAACCACCACCCCCCTCAAAAAAAACCCCAACCCCAAACCAAAAAAAAAACCTCCCACCAAACAAACAAAAAGCAAAAAAACCAAAACCAAACCAAAACGAACCAAAACAAAAAACAAAACCCGAAACAAAAATAAAAAAGAAAGAGTCAAAGTATTGATTTAAAAAATAACCTTCCTGAAACTTCACTTTAAAAATGTCATTTAGGAAAGGTCAGAGAAAGTCGGGGTCCCTATTTTTCTGGACTGAAGCTATATGCAAATTTTATTCAAATTTGTGAACTGTAGTCCATCCCACTAAAATATCAGCTTCCAGTGGAAAAAATAAAAAAATCTTCAGCTTCACTCAGAATTCTGAATAGGAAAATCATGGACTGGTTTGGATTGGAAAGGACCTTAAAGCTCAGTCAGTTCCACCCCCTGCCATGGGCAGGGACCCCTTCCACCAGCCCAGGTTGCTCCAAGCCCCGTCCAACCCTGGGCACTTCCAGGGATTTGATCCATAGCTCAGGTGCTGATGAGAGCAGCCCTTGGAGATGGAAAAGCAAAATCCCTTAGAGATGAGGAAGTAAATTCCCAGCGCTGGAACAGAAGGAAAATCCCTGCTGTTGTTACAGCTCAGCCTCCAGTGTGGCCCAGCACATGCACCCCTTACCTTACCACACAGGAGCTGCTTTCTAATTTTACTTCAAAAGGAATTGGAGCATCTGTATTTCCACAGCCGGGGAAGAACAGAATCCAGAAGTGCTTCCCTTGATGTGTTATTTATTCTCTTACTTAGGCAAAATTCCCTCTCCCTTCTGATCCTGAGCGTAGATCAAAAGGGGAAAAAAAAAAAGATCCTCTATTTGTTGTTTGCATTTTCAGCATCCAGCCTTTCCCCACGTGCTTGCAGGAGCAATGCCTGAAACCTGGGGCTCAGGGAACTTCTCTGTGTGTGCAACAGTTTGCGAACAAATCACCAGAGCTCTCTCTTCTCCACAAAATCCGCGTCTGTAGCTGCAGGTCTGGCTACAAAATGTTCCTGCACTGAGCAGAGGGACCTGTGGGAGATTGGGTGGGTTTGGATTAGAGATTGGGAAGGAATTCTTCCCTGTGAGGGTGGTGAGGGGCTGGGATAGAATTCCCAGAGAAGCTGTGGCTGCCCCTGGATCCCTGGAAGCGTCCAAGGCCAGGTTGGACGGGGCTTGGAGCAACCCGGGCTGGTGGAAGGTGTCCCTGCCCATGGCAGGGGATGGCACTGGGTGGGCTTTAAGGTCCCTTCCACCCCAAACCAGTCTGGGATTCCATGATAGTTTTTATCCATCCAGTTCTTGGACCTGCAGGTGACTTCCTTGCATGAATAATTCCTCTGAGTTTGCTCTCATATGCAGATTTGATGATATCAAACCCTATCTTGAATTCATCACCAGGTGCCACGTGTCACAGGGAACCACTGGGGCGGTTGGGCTTGGGAAATATTTTTTCCCCTCAATCATTTTAAAAGTTCTACGGATTCAGTAGCTCTTTTTCTCTCTTTTTCAGTGTCTGTATGTTCACATATATAATCATGGAATCACAGGATGATTTGTGTTGGGAAGGACCTCAGAAGTCGTCCCATTCCACCCCATGCTATGGGCAGGGACACCTTCCACTAGTCCAGGTTGCTCCAACCTGGTCTTGGATCAGGGATCCAGGGGCAGCCACAGCTTCTCTGGGCAACCTGGGCCAGGGTCTCCCCACCCTCCCAGCCAAGAATTCCTTCCCAATATCCAACCGAATCCCATTCCCTGGTAGTTTAAGGCCATTCCCCCTTGTTTTGCCTCTCCAGGCCCTTGGAAAAAGTCCCTCTCCAGCCTTCTTGAAAGGCCCCATTAGGTACTGGAAGGGGGGCCGTGTGTGTGTGTGTGTGTCTATAAATACAAATATATATAAAAAATACATGAACATATAAACACACAAACACATAAACACACCTATGCAATGAGTGCTTGTGTAAGTTTGAGCCCCCAAACCCAGCTGTGGGCAACGTGACCCATTTTTCATGTGAAACCATGAAACCCAACTTCCTCGAAGAGTCTCCTGCCACATGAGAGCCTGAATTCCTGAGAGCCTGAATTCCTCATTCCCGTGTTTTCCACGCCACTGCAAGTGAAAATATGCCATGTGTCAGGACATGTGAGGGGAGATCCTCCCTTCCCAAATCCCATGTCTTGGACATTCCACACTGCCACAGCACAGCGACAGTGCACTGGAAGTGCTGGAGTATAAAGCTGGTTGTAAGGAGGAAAACTGTTATTTCTGGGGCTGAAAATGGGCATTTTGGGCTGTCTCCAAACACGGGGCATGTGCTTTGTTCAGCTCCCTGCCCTTTCACCCTGGATGAGGGAGACACTATAAATTTATATTTATATTTATATTTATATTTATATTTATATTTATATTTATATTTATAT
>VXAY01003531.1:124796-138499 GCA_013399855.1 Oxyruncus cristatus | reverse complement strand
TACTACTACTACTACTACTACTACTGGGTGCAGGTAGTTAGGAAAACCCACCTTTTACGCTGAGAGAATCAAAAGTCTTTACTGTTTAGGTTTCAACAAAATATACAGAAATATAGGGACTGTTTAATGCTCGGTGCCATTCCTGTCAGTGACAGATTAAATATGGCCCAACGACACCCAGGGAAATAAACAGGGAAACTTTGATTGATGATGGATAATCGAGCCTAAAAATAGGACAGAACGTAGCACAGGTGACAAACATCCAACTCTCCCAACTCACGTTCTGGAGGCTTCTGCCAACCAAGTGGAAGTTTGAACTTGCAGCAATTTGGTTAATGTGGGTTTGTGCATTTTCTGCTGCCATCAGCACTTTTATCCTGCTCTGATCACAGGAGCGTTTGCACTTTCCAAAGACTTGGTTGGTGGGTTTTTTTCTTCACTGAATAATCACAGAACAGTATTTCTTTTTGTTGCCTCGAGTATTTTTTACTTGGGTTATTCCTTCTGTTCTTTCTTCCGCACGAAGTCTCTGCCCGTGTGCGGCTCTCTGGGAGGATCAGGAATGTTAACATGGACGTATGTTTGGACAGAGGCAAAAGGAGGAAGTGTTTCCTCTCAGAAAGGCCAGGTAACAAAGATCTGGCTGATTTTTGATGCCAGGACTAAAAAAAACCCTACAGATTAAACCGTGGCCCCAGGCCAGGCACTCCAGGCTTTGTCAGGAAAATGCACCAAGAACTCCACATTTAAAGTGAAGGTGCTACAACCTGCCTGATAAGTTGCACTGATGCACCTCGGCTAATTCAGCTTAATAAACTCAAGAAATTTAATCCTACGGCATTCCCTGTGCAATACCAGCTCTAATTACTAAGCTCTCACTCCCTCATAGCCCTAAAACCTTACTTTCAGTCTTGACCCGCTCTTAAAACGTCACTACTGACGAGTTTCTCCTCACTAAACCAGGAAGTGTTGAAGGGTTGAAGGCGAAATTATTTAATGCATGGTAAAAACACGTGGAGAAGTGACTGCGCTGTGGGAATTAATTCCCATTTAGTCACCTCTAAAAGGAAAGTTTGCAAAGCCTCCCAGCAACAATCAGGGAGCCCAGGTCCGGTTGCACTTGCAGGGGGAATATTGGAGCCCGTTTGATGTATGGACTCCAAAGCTTTTCTCTCTCTCTCTCTTTTTTTCCCTGGTGTCTCTAGAATGGATAAGATAATTGTAGTGTGTGCTTCCAAATCCTGACCACAAATCAAAGGATTTAGCCCAGTTTTGTAGGACACAGAGCCCGTCTTAGCTCGCTAAGCTTGAGTTACAACACGTGTTTTGCGTTAAAGAATCCCATCCCTGATCTTCGGGTGATGGTGGTGGTGGGGGGGGAAAACCCACCGCAAAAATCATTGTCTGTAAGAAAACATCAAACAATAAAATGATCATTAGCTTTCTGAACCATTACCGAAGGAGAATCCCCACATTAATCTTGCTGTTATTTGGGTTTGGTAAAGTGACCTTCAAAAAGAGCTGGGGCGAATGAAGCAGTGAGGCATTTGCAGCCTGACATTTAAGAGAGTTCTCCACTTTTACTGTAATCAACAGAACATCACACGTGCAGAAGCAATGGTTTTAAAAGTAAGTCTGGGAGATAAAAAGCTCCGCTGATCGGGGGGGAAAAGACCTTGAAAACAGTTAAGGAAATATCCAGACCGTAGCAGGAAACATTTAGGATCATCTTAAGAGAGGGGAGGCACTGAAGAAAAACATACTGGCAAAATAGATACAGTAAAATCATATTATGAAGAGGACACGGGTAGAGGCACATCAGCCTCCAGGCAGCTCTGTAAATAAAAATCAGCCCTGGCCAAGTCACCTGTAAAAAGGAGGCTCTGAGGATTTTCCCAAGTAAAATTCAAAANAAACCAAAACCAAAACAAAACAAAAAAAACAAAACCAAACAAAAAAGAGCTTCTTCAGGCAGGGCAGGGAGGGAGGAACTGTTGATCCAGCAGGAAAGGGGCAGAGGAGAGTGTGGCAGGCAGAGACTGAGCCCTGCAAAAACTCCTGTCACCCTCAGCAAGAGCCACCTCTCAGCGACCCCGAAGGGACTCAGGTCTGGGTGGCAGGGAGATGGAAATTTTGGAAAAGCCCCATGGCCCTGCAGTGGTGGCTCTTCCCTCTCGTAACCACCTCGGTTTGGCTCCCAGAAGCATCAGGGGGTCCAGGGAGGCAGCAGGGGGGCAGCCAAGGAGAGGGAAGGCACCAGTCCACCTTTGTGCCCAAGGGTGGGACCCAGACCCCAAGCAGGGGGACAGCCAGACCTGGTGCCCCCAGAAGGCCCCAGGGCCCATCAGCACCTCTGGACTCAGTGCAAACAACTTCCACTGGGCTGCCCTTGGTCTTAAGCTCTGCCAGGGGAGGTTTAGGTTGGATATTGGGAAGGAGTTCTTCCCAGAGAGAGGGATCAGCCATTGGAATGGGCTGCCCAGGGAGGGGGTGGATTCTCCATCCCTGGAGCTGTTTAAGATGAGACTGGACGTGACATCAGTGCCATGGGCTGGGAACCACGGCGGGGTTGGATCAAGGTTGGACTTGGTGATCTCTGAGGTCCTTTCCAACCCGGCTGATTCTGTGATTCTGTGATTCTGTGATTCCTTAATTGTTTGGTGCTTCTGACTATTTCGAGTTACCAGTGGACACACACGATAAAACGCAGTTCCTTGTGGTGTTTGAGCTATCCCTAATCCAGACCACGTTTCCCAAGGACATTCAAGGACAGGGGAAGTCTTTGCACGTGGCAGACCACATGTCCTTTTTTTTTTTTTTTTGTCCTTTCATCTGAAGGGTTTGAAGCCTGAGCAAGAGTGGATCCTGCTATTATTAGTTCTAACCTGGATCACTAAAGCCCCTTCAGCCCCCTGGATTCGTTGACATTCTTAGTTCCCGGGCACCCTGGGTGCACCCAGGGATTTGGTGTTGCCAAAAGGAGTTTGCTGGTGGGAGAACTGACTGGATACAACCAAAAAATTATTAAGGTTGGCAAAGATCTCCAAGACAATCCAGTCCCCCCTGTGCCCGATGCCCACCTCGTCCCCCAGCCCAGAGCACGGAGTGTCCACTGTCCTTGGACACCTCCAGGGCTGGGCACTCCAAACCTCCCTGGGCAGCCCCTGCCAAGGCCTCACCACCCTTTCCAGGGAGAAATTCCTCCTCAGGGCCACCCTGAGCCTCCCCTGGCCCAGCTGGAGGCCGTTCCCTCTCCTCCTGGTGCCTGGTATAAGAAGCCAAACCCCAAAGTGGGAATTAACCCTAAATTTTGTCACGAGACATTCCACATCTGACTTCTCCCTGCAGCCCACCAGGTCATTTCTTCTCCCCACGTTAAAAAGCTCCCACATTCTACCTCAGATGTGGTTGGGCCTCTCCTGGTGCTTCCAAATCCTCCGTGATCAGAAACACTCCCCAAAACCCTTTGGGATGAAAAGAACTACGTCAAGGAAAATTAATATTGTGTATCCTGCTAAAACAGGGGTCAAAGGACCTTTATATTTGCGGAGGTATTGAAAATCCCAGTTATTTTGGCTTAAGTTTTTTCCCTCCACACACTGCATGTGTGTAGGACATAAAGCAACAACAAACTTCCATTCCAGGAGAAAATTTGCATATGGGAAGAAGCAAAGTTGAGCAAAATATGCAAGAATTTACAGCAGGGTTTTGGAGCCAATATTATTCTAAGCTGCAGTTCCAGAGAAGTGCAGTTCAGCACTGTCAGCTTTTTTTAATTTATTCATTAATTTGGGGAAGGAGATGGACATGCACAAATTCATTCCAGGCTGAGGAAATGAGAGCTCAGACTATGAAAGAATCACTTCTTTTTTTTTTTTTTTTTTTTCCCCAACCTCCATTCAACAAAAATCTGCTGGATCCGAAGTGGAATATGAGTGAAAACCGGATTATTGGCTGATGGAATGTGCTGAGCTGGGAGGGATCCACAAGGATCTCCAGTCCAACTCCTGGCCCTGCACAGGACACCCCAACGATGCCACCCTGTGCCTGAGAGAATTGTCCTAATTAAGCCAATTAAGCAGGTTTTTCTTTTGTGACCAGTGACCGGGTTGATTTTTGGGTGTTTTGCAACATCTCCCAGAATAATCTTCTCCATAATTTTACCATTCACCGAAATAAGACTGACTGAAGGGCTGACTGACTCAGTCCTTTTTTATCCCTCCTCCAGTTAAATAAGAATAATTTTCCAAAACCAGAAATTTAACCCTAAATGATTTAATAATAAAATCTAATGGCTTAGTTATTAGACAGAACATGAACCGAATTCAGGCTCAGTATGTACAAACTTGCCTTTATTAATTCTCCCTCCTCGCTGAAAGGGCTGGGTTTGGCTGCACTTTTTTTCCCCCCATCACAATATTAAAAGCTGGTGTTGAGTGAAGCTGAAAACCTGCATTAAGTGAGAAGCAAATTCCCAATTTTTGCCTCGTTCTTCTCCAGGCTTAAAAAAAGGGCTGAGAACAGTGCTGCTCATAATCTTTCCAAAACACACCTCCCAATCTGAAAGCAGCACAAAGAGAGCTCCAGTTTTGCAGAAACAAATCCTGCCAGAGAAGCATTTACTTCCAAAAACTCCTCAGCTTTTTGCTTAGTTCCTGCTTTTTAATATTTTGGAATCTGATCAGGTGCTGAATGTCTCCTGGAAAATGGGCAGTGTTTGTCCTCCACAAAGTTCTCAGGGATTTCTGGGGTCACTGGCATCTCTTTGCCCTTCAGCTGTCCAGGTGAACATATAAAAAGGCATTAATGTGTGTGATAGCACCCAGGAAAGCACCCTGGTCATGTGAATGATTCAATTAACCCTCTACATAAATTGTATTCAAGAACAGTTGGGTTTGACTTTCAAGGGATGGGGAGTCCACAAACCCTCTGGGCAACCTGAGCCAGGGCTTCACCACCCTCTGAGCAAAGAATTTCTGCCTAACATCCCATCTAATCCCGTCCTCTGCCAGTTTAAATCATTTCTTCTCGTCCTGTCACTTTGGCCGTGTGAAAAGTCCCCCTCCCTCCTTTTTCTGAGCCCCCCGAGGAAGGCTCCTGGTCTTCCCTTCCAAACTTCAGCTCTGCTTTTGGCTTTCCCAGCTTCCCTTGGTGTCCCCCTGCAGAGGCAATATGGAAACTCCATTTACTGAAGTGGAAACAGGGAGAGGGGAGGCAGGAGGGGAGAGGGAACCACCTGCCGAGGAGGCAGGCCCAGAGCGAGCGTGGGGTGTGCGCTCGCAGGGACGAGGCCACGCCGGGCCCTGCTGGCTTCTGTTGTGACTCCTGGAAAGTTTGGGTGAGGTGTGGGCCTGGCGGGACATCAGCTCGGCTTTGGGGAGCGTGTTCGTGGCCCTGTGTGTGGCAGGGAACGATGGGTCTCCTTGTCTGCAGCGGCACAGCACCATGTGGGGATGTAAAACGTGGGCACACCCTCGGGGAGTCCCCGCGGGCTCTGCCGGAGGCGTCTCGTGGCTCTTCGTTCTGGGGGGTTTAACTCGGGGGCAAAGGGTCTTGTTTCACGGTCAGTAGTAGGAAAGCTCCGCGCTGGGGATGGCTGGGGAACCAATGGTCCAAAAGTGTGGAATTTCTTGGAATTCCAGAATCAAGGCTGGAAAAAAGCTCCGGGTTCTTCCAGTCCCCCCTGTGCCCATCCCCACCCTGTCCCCAGCCACGGCCAGGCCTTCCTTGGACACCTCCAGGGCTGGGCACTCCAAACCTCCCTGGGCAGCCCCTGCCAAGGCCTCACCACCCTTTCCAGGGAGAAATTCCTCCTCAGGGCCAACCTGAGCCTGCCCTGGCCCAGCTGGAGGCCGTTCCCTCTTGTCCTGTTGACAGGTCGATAAACTTCTTCGAGGTGAATCCACATTAACACCTTCATCCAGACTCTGAACAAGTATTCCTACAGGAATGAGAGGATGGTGCTCCAGTTGATGTTCCTTCCTATCCCAGTCTCCTGCTTACCCAAAAGCCACAATAAGCCTGACTGGCAGAGGCTCTGCTGTCTTGCAGCTCCCTCTTTGAATCACCCCTGGGAATCAGGTCACTCATTTTCTCTCCTCCTGATGAGCAATGAGACAACCACTCAAGGGGGTGGTTGTTTGTGGCTGGTTTTTTTGTATTTTCTCCTTTCTCCACCTTAACAGCCCCAGTACCAGGTTCTAAAATAACAGGGAGGGGGGCCAACAAACCTATTTAAGCAGAATTTATAGAAAGTCGTGAGCTGAAAACACACCTCAATATTTCCAGGGTGACCAAGTGCCTGCAAAGCAGCTTTTCCACCACTGCTGGCAATAATTAGCCATTCAGACTGCACTAAAAGCTGCCTCAAGGCAGAGAGGCATCACTGGTTTGGGGAGCTGCTTTAAAAAAAAATAAAATAATAAAAAAAAAAAAAAAATCAGTCAATAATTTTTTGCCACCGTTTGGCTTTAATTCCCTTCCATTTTCTGTGTACAACCTGCAAAGCTGCGGTGCCCAAAAAGCAACGCCGCGTGTTTGTCAGTTTTTCAGGCAGTAAAAGCCTTTGACAGAAGTGGAGTTTCTATTTTCGTGTCAAATCCCGAACATCTGTTCCCCAGGAGAGGGTTTTGCTACCAAGCACTACTGTTAGATTCCTCGCCAACAAGTTTCATGGCTTCATGTGGTTTGTGTTTTGTTCTTTAAACAGTTAATTACGTTGCAGCCCTTTCTTCCACAAAAGCTAAATTTAGCCAAGGCCTTCTCTAATCTGAAACGTTTTATGGAAATGGCTGGGTTGTTAAAATAATAACAACAATAATAATAATTAAAAAAAAAAAACCAAAAGCATTCTGGGTAGGGATCACAAATGTCTAAAGGGAGCGAGCACGGTGTCCTCTGCTCAGCACTCGGGGTTCGATGAGGAGGAGCAAAGCCTGTTGTAAGGGGAGATCAAGTGGCTGCTGCAGAGACACGTGTGGCAGCTCTCACACACTGATGGACTCCCACACAGTGTGCTCCCAGCAGCCAGCCCAGCTCAGAGAGCCGGGATTGAGAAGGAGCTGCTGCAATATCCCAGGAGAGCAGGGCTGGGAGAGACCTCGAGAGGTCACTCCGTCCCTCGGAGCAGGCAGAGCAGTCCTCAGCATCCTCGGGATCCCCTGGGGGAGAGGGGAGTCTTCCCATTAAATTCAACGTCAGGGTCATGAAATGAAGGGACGAACATGAAATATTGCCCAGAACTCTGGTTCTCACTTATCTGCCCTTCAAATTTTATGGGACCAGAAGACAAGGCCTGTTTTCAGGAAAGCGCTGAGAAATCAGGCAGCAGTGAGGGTGTTTAAAACACCACTTTTCCAAATATTCGTAGAAACATAAAATCCTGGAATCCCAGGATGGTTTGGGTTGGAAGGGGCCTTAAAGATTATCTTGTTTCAACCCCCCTGCCATGGGCAGGGGCACGTTTCACCAGACCCGGTTGCTCCAAGCCCCATTCAGCATCTGCATCTTAAACTGATTCCTCGTGTTTAATGTGTTTTCATCTCTCCCCTCTGTGTGGGGATGCAATTTAACGTCCCCATCATCTCTAGGATGATGAAATCTGTTGGAATAAGCGTCCCAGGGGGGTGGTGGAGTCCCTGTGTCTGGGAGTGTTCCAGAGGTGTTTGGATGTGGTCCCTGGGGACATGGATTAGGGGTGATCCTGGTGGTGCTGGGTGACCTTGAGGGTCTCTCCCAAACCTGGTGGTTCTGTGACAACTATGGGAAGCTCATAACCTGAAAATCCAGCACGGATCCTCCTCCTGCCATCCCGGGTGGAAGGGTGAGGAGGCTCTGCCCGGCCACCTGCTCTTGTAGCCACACATTTCTGACCTCCCCCTCTTCTCACTGAGCCCTGGGTGCTGCCCCTTGGGGGAAAGCAAACAACCCCCCTTTTAGATTTGCATGGCAGCACAGCCACTGCTCCCTCCCCTGCTGCTCCCTGGGATGCTCCACCACCCCCTGGCAAGGAAGGAGCTGGGAAAATTTGCATGGAGTTTGCATGGGCTGGCAGGGAAGAGGCACAGGAATCCCGTGAGCATCTCCTGCCCCTGCCTGATGGGCACAGCAAAATCTTGCCCCGGTGTTCTCAGCAAACCTGTGAGGAGAGGCAGGGGGGGAAAAAATGAAAATAGAATAAAGGAGGGTTAAATTTGTTTGGAGAAAAAACAACCAAACAATCAAACAGGGGAAAGCTCAAAGAAATGGAGCAGAGAAAGCTGGAGAAGAGAAGGCTCTGGGAAGACCTCGTTGTGGCCTTCAAGTATCTTAAGGGGGGGTTGTACAAAGGAGGGAGAGGGCAGAGTGTGACAGGGCAAGGGGAGACGGTTTTAAACGTTCAGAGGGCAGGTTTGGATCAGAGATTAGGAGGAAATTTCTCCCTGTGAGGGTGGGGAGGCCTCGGCACAGGTTGCCCAGAGAAGCTGTGGCTGCCCCAGCCCTGGGCAAACATGAGGCCTTTTCATTCAGGGCAGTTTTGAGAGGCCACAGCCCAGGAGGTGCATTTCTGAGATCTGTAAAGGCCACTTCTGGTGGTCTTTTTTTTTTAATATCATTACTATTGCTGTTTGGATGAGAAAGGGTCCTGTGCTCTGTGCACTTGTAGCACGAGCAATTTCTCTTTTATTTCTATTTCCCTGATTCTTTAAGGATTCGGCAGCTTTAACCACTTGCCCTCAGCTCTTAAACTGTGCTTCAACAGTGCTCTCTGAGCAACCTGGGCCAGGGCCTCCCCACCCTCACAGCCAGGAATTCCTTCCCAGTATCCCATCTAACCCCAGTCTGTTAGTTCGAAGCCATTCCCCCTTGTCCATCCCTTGGAAATAGTCTCTCTCCATCTTTCCTGGAGCCCCTTCAGGCCCTGCAAGGCCACAATCAGGTCACCCCAAAGCTTCTCTTCTGCAGCTGAACAATCCCAGCTCTCCCAGCCTTTCCTCCCAGCAGAGCTGCTCCAGCCCTGGGATCCTCTTGGTGCCTCCTCTGGAATTGCTCCAGCAGGTCCTTCCTGTATCCCAGCTTCTGGACCAGTATAAAAATGGGCAGAAAATGCCATGAAAAAATACACCTCAGCATCCTGTGTCTTCCCCAGAGCTACAATATTCCCTGTGCTCCTCCCTTCAGTACTTTAAGGGCATTTGCAAACTCCCGAGCCTCTCTATCCCCGAGAAATGTGGGACACACCCTCCTGAATTTTCTGCTCAGCGCTGTCAAGCTGCAGCCTCAGAAATACCTGTCCCTTCCTGGATCTAATTTAGCCCCGGCTATAAAAAATAGGCCACCCAACTGGAGAAGGAAATCTTGTTATCTCCGTGCTAATTGCCGAGCGATTCCTCGCAGCGCTCAGGCTCCCCTGGAAAGGAGCCAGACGCGTGGTGGGACACAAACCACTGAGGACTGAACAGAGACCACCAAACCCACTGCTCCCTCCGCAGGCAACTCCCCGGCAACACCCAAACCACACCGAGCCGGCGGCCTTTGGCACCACCTGGAACCGGGGCTGCGATTCAGCCGCGAAGTCGGACCGATTGCGCACCAGGTTCCTCCTCGTCGGCTCGGTGCTGAGGAACCCGTCACTGCCTTGCTCGTATCCAGCAGATTTCCTCGTGAAACTGGTATTAATCGATCTTCCCACCGCATTTGGATTTTCCTTAATGATTTCTTCGTGTCGCCTTTTCCTGCCAGAGCGAGCCTCGCTTTTATCTGCCGTCAGGAGGGGGCTGAAGCCGTTGGCTTTCTGCCTGGAGATAAGCTCAGCTTGTTTCACACCCCTGCCCCAGAGCCTGGCTCTGCAAGTCTCTTCTGACACAGAGCTCAGTGCTTGGCTGGGCTGAAAAAAGGCTTCCCAGGGGGATTTCTCCAGCATGGAAAGGGGGCTTGGCTGCAGGAGACGGTGTCTCACCTTCCCATCTCCATCCACAGTCTGCTGGCACCTCTCGGCATGATTCCCTTCTCACCAGGGCTGTCCAGAGAAGGGCACAGAGCTGGGGAAGGGTGTGGAGAACATGTGCTGGGAGGAGCAGCTGAGGGAGCTGGGGGGGTTTATCTGGAGCAGAGGAGGCTCAGGGGGGACCTCATTGCTCTCTGCAACTCCCTGACAGGAGGGGGCAGGCAGGGGGGGTCGGGCTCTGCTGCCATGTCCCAAGGGAAAGGAGGAGAGGGAATGGCCTCAAACTGCCCCAGGGCAGGGTCAGGGCAGAGATCAGAAACAATTTCTCCCTGCAGGAGTGGTCAGGCCTTGGGATAAGTGTCCCAGGGAGGTGGTGCAGTCCCTGTGTCTGGGAGTGTCCCAGAGGTGTCTGGATGTGGCCCTTGGGGACATGGATTGGGGGTGATTGTGGTGGTGCTGGGTGAGGGTGGCACTGGATGATCCTGGAGGGCTCTTCCAACCTGGATGATTCTGTAAATGTGTAATTTTCCCCTTCACACTCTTTGGATGGAAGGAAAGCAGCAATCAAGGGCAATGGCAGCATAAGCAAAGGGATGCTGTTCCTTGCTGCTCTCACCTGATCTAATTCAGGACAAATTATGGCAGTGGTTTAAATCACCTAATGCCAGGAATGATTTAAACTTGATTTTTAAGGCAGTCAAGATGTGCTGGGAGCAGCTGGATAAAGAAAAATCTTCCTCCCCACACGCATTTGCTTTCACTGAAACAAAACCCATGAAACAAAATTAAATGAAACAAAAAATGGTTGCCCAGAGAAGCTGTGGCTGCCCCTGGATCCCTGGAAGTGTCCAGGGCCAGGTTGGAAGGGGCCTGGAGCAACCTGGACTGGTGGAAGGTGTCCCTGCCCATGGCAGCAGTGAGACTGGATGAGCTTTAAGGTCCCTCCCAACCCAAACCATTCTATGATTCTATTCCACGATCCTAAGTTTAAAAATAGGTGTAAATTCACTAAATGTTTTTTTTTTTTTTTTTTTTTTTTTTTTGGCCTAAATCCTCGTTTCTTCAGCGGGCAGGAAAAAAAAAAAAAAAACAAAAAACCCAAAAGGTTTTGGCCGTGACCTTCCACCCAGCTCTGTGGGGCAGGACTTGTGAAACCTCCTTTCTCTCACTCTTCCACCCTAGAGTTCTCTGCCCGCTTTTCCCACTCTTCCCTTCCCCGTAGGGCAGCGCTGTGGGCAGGGCTGAGAGCAGAGCCGAGGGCAGGGACCCCGCTGCCTGCTGGACCCGCATCCCCCTGACGGTCGTGTCAGAAAATCAATCCCTGACTCCAGCAGAAGCCTCGACGCTTTTCTGCCACCCGCGGGAGGGAGCGTTAATAATTCACGACCCCTCGGTCTCTCTCCTCTCTCCAGACTCCTTCCTTCCCAAGCCAAGCGCCCCGCGAGCGCCCGGACGCTTCTCCGGCGCTCAAACCAATCCCGGCGGGGTCGCAGGTGTTCCTGGGGACGAAATCCCCAGGATTGGTGACAAGCAGCTCCGAGGGTGGGGGCTGTTCCGCGGTGTGGGACTCAGCCGGGGGGCTGTGGGCGCGGGACTCATCCAGCTGATCCAATAATTCCGCAAACAGGATGGTCTCGCTGACATTAATTTCCTGCAGCAGCTCCTCGCTCTCGTCACGAGGCTGAGCGTGGATAGGAAATGTTCTTAGACTTCTGATACCCCCGAAAGATAAAAAAGGGGCAGCATTTCTCGAGGCGAATGTGGACAAAAATAGGTTTGGGAGGCAGAAAGCTGCCTCGTTTCCCCCCCCTCCCCTCCTTTTTTTTTTGTTTTTAGCTCTGAGACAGCAAAAAGCACCTGTTTCTCCCCAAAAACACTTTCACATAAAATATCTATTAAAAGAACACTCTGAGAGGGGAGTTGCTCCTTCAACTCATGTTTCTCTGGTGTTTCATAGAGAGGGGAAGGAAGGAGAGGGGAAAAAAAAAAAACAAAAGGCTCTCTGAGAACAGAAGCCAAACAGTGTTCAACATGTGAAGCGTTCTGGAACACATTAAAGTTGGGGATCTGACCTTCTAAGTTATCCACGATGGGATTCCCTGTATCAAAGCACAGATCACAGGCAAGGCAGCTCATATCCTCTATAAAGGATGGAAATATTCCCAGTGGTGCCCCCCACCCCCCGCCACCCACACCCATCCCGGGCAGAGTTTTCAAGCTTAGTTAATTAAAGAGCAGGTTTCTGAATCCGTGATCGGGAAACGTGATAAATGCCCATCATTTTCTCAGATAAAGGCGTTAAACACGGGGGGGGGGAATAAAAACCAAACAGGTCTTATCTGGTTATCCAACAAAATATGGCTGGTTTGAAATTTTTGACCACTTTTAACCTGCTGTTGCCACCCAGCCCCGGAATTTATTGGAACTGGTGACCTAGTGGAAAGATAAAAAGCTGTAGAAAAACCACCAGAAATGGGAATTTTTTTGTCTTCCCTCTCCAGACTCGTCCATAGACAGGCCTGTAGCCATCCTGGGATTCAAACCAGGTGCAGAACTCACTGTGGACAACCTGTCCCAGCTCCTCTCCACGCACGAAGCCCCTCGTGCAGCCTCCCTGCAGCTCCACACGTGCTGACAGGAACTGTGTTTTCATACCTGCTGGATGCTCTGAATTCAAATACCACGGGGCTCCCGTAAATAACAGTGGAAATGCCTCACCCCGGCAGCGTTGGAGGCAGCATATGGATTCAGGTTTTAGACAACACTACACGTAAAATGCCTTTCCTTTTATAGCAGAATATATTTAGAGTCTCTTAAGCGTCTTCTGATGCCTCGAGTCATCCGGCCCAGTCGACAGCGGAGTCACAACTTCATGTCAGTGCAATACATTGTTAACTGATATGTCAGAAAATCAATTAATTACTTTTAAGTAGCAGTTAAGAGTCTCCACACAATACTGGCCTGTGAATTATTAAAGAAAGCGAGGTTGAGTTTTCTCCGCAATGGAAACCCTGGCTTGGAAGAAAGTGCAAAATGCTGCTTCTGCCCTGAAGCCTAATCAACGTTATTGGGCAGGGAGCAGGAGCCAAAAGAGTGGTGCAGGGAACAAAACAGGGAGGATTCTGCCTCCCAGAGCAAAGGAACCAGAGAGCTGTCGTGGCTACACAAACCTGGACGATAAATCCTCCCTTCTCCGGGGGTACAACAACCTCCCGCTGGGAATAATGGCAGAGAACCAGTGGAGAACCCAGTGAGCAGAGCAGGAAGGACCTTCCCTACCTTTCTGTGGCCTCACCAAGGGACCTGCTCAGGCTTTGTGCCCCTCCTGTCACAGATTTTCACCCCGGTGTGCTGAAGGGAGGCACGGCCTGAGTGGGACACCAGTGTCATGGAGCTTTCTGTTCCTCGTGGCCTGGGCTGCTGGAGGTGCTACCTGGGTGAATAAATCACTGGATTTGAAACTCAGGATGGCTACAGAAGTGTCTAGAAGTGACTGAGAGCTGGGATGTGGCTTGGACTTCATATTTTCTCCCTTCTTGTGCTGGGAAAACTTCACTGAGTAGGATCTGGAGAGCACCAGCAGGTCTTGCTTGAATGAGAGCACCTGGGAGGTTCTCCCATCAGTGCCAGACCGTAAAGAGTGGTGCAGGGAACAAAACAGGGAGGATTCTGCCTCCCAGAGCAAAGGAACCAGAGAGCTGTCGTGGCTACACAAACCAGGACGATAAATCCTCCCTTCTCCAGGGGTACAACAACCTCCCGCTGGGAATAATGGCAG
>VXAY01003531.1:102985-117599 GCA_013399855.1 Oxyruncus cristatus | reverse complement strand
CCCTCTTTCCATCCCTTCCCCCGTTTTTCTTGTGCGGGTCTCTCCTTTACTCAGGAAGGGTTCAGGCAAATTTCGAAAGGGTGGAAAACAAGGTACCCCCACCTTGTTCTCCTGTCTGGACTGCCCCAAACAGCTCCTGGACGAGCCTTTCCCAGAATTATGTTGTATTTTGTTGTCCTGCGATCCGAGGAAACTCGAACCTGCCCTCACAGACCAACAGCTCCGGCTGTTCCTGGAAGGGTTTAAACCCACCCGCAGAGTTTTCCTCACAGCCAGCGCTGCACGCGTGGAAGTGTTTGTAAGGGATATGAAGTTTGGTGCTGGAAAGTGAGATTTTAGCATTTTTAGATTAAAAAAAAAATAATGGTTAAAACTCCTACCACTGCACCCAGAAGGTGAAATCTGGCCAGCAACCCTCGCAGCCCCGTGTTTCCACACCGATTCCCTGATTCCACTGGAAACATCCCAACCTGGAATGCGGAAAACACAAACCCCAAAACCCAAACAGCCCCCCCCGCCGCCCCGTATCAACTATGGTTTTGGCAGCATTTCTTTTTGATCAGCCAGATGCAAGTGCTCCTACTCGATTCTGGGTTTTCTCCTCGCTGTCTGTGACCATCCCTCCAGTGCCTGGGAGGAGATGTGGCTTAGGAAGGATGAGGTGAAGGACAGGGAATATATTTGGCTGCCCTCCTTAAATTAGGGGGTGTGATTAGTGCTTCGGGGGTTTTACGCTGCTGTGGTCCAAGACATGCTCTGGAAATGTTAATTTAGGCTGGATTCTGGTTGGTCTCCAGCTGCTGGCTGCACGCTTCCAGTGCCTGCAGCTTTTTGGGACGCTGCAGAAAAACTTCAGGCTCTGGTTTAGCGCTTTGGGAGACCTCCAAAAACACCTGCCCATCCATCCTGTCTTTGCTCCACTCATCCCTGTGTCCGTTAATCCATTCTAAACCTGGATTCCCGTGAAACGGCTGGATTCCACACGTGGTGACAAGCGTGACACGGTCCTTTCTGGGAAGGACTACTTCCCTTCCAACCGGACATCTGAGGCGTGTCATCACTTCACCTGCTGAAAAGAAAAAAAAAGTGTCAAGCTTTGCAGATATTTGACTCATATTTAGGGACTCACCCAGAATTCCCATCCAGGCGCTGGTGCTGGAATTATTCCCATGTACAGGTGGAATGAGGGTGGTTTGTACAGGGGAAAAAAACCCAAAAAAATAGATCTCTTTGTAGTCAGAGGCATTCTCGTGATCCCACTGCCTGGTGTGACCGTGAAACACCGCGAGCAGGGCGGGTCTGCAGGAAGAATCATTGTCTGGGGCATTATTCTATTTACTGGCAGCAGTTCTTGGCACCCTCAAAGCAGCCAAAAAACCAGGAGCTGGTTGCTCACAGCAAAAGTGAACTCAAATCTTCACCCACTTCCACTCCAACGGGGCAGAGAAAGATCATCGGAGGGAGCTAAAATGAGAATTACCAGCCTATAAACGCCCGAGGCAAAAGAAGAGGGAAAAAAAAAAAACCAACAAAAAAAACCCCAGAGAGAGGGGGGAGAGAAGGATGGGAAGTCTCATGTGAGTTTGGTTAGTGGAAGGGGAAAAAAAAAAAACAAAAACCAACAAAAAAAACCCCAACAACGACCAAAAACCCACCTCCTAAGCATGGCTGCATGTCATTTTTTAATTTGCTCCCATTAAATGCTGCTCTCCAGGGCAGGGGGAGAGCGGAGTGAAAAGCAAGAGCTCTGCCCTCGCCTCGCTCAGTTCGTGCCGGGCTGGTCGGCAGCAACATCCCCCCCCCAGATGAACCAGGGGCCCTTTGCCATGGCTTCTCCTCTCTCCTGGACCATGTACCTGCTGAGGAAAAACAGAGCGGCCCCTGCCTGGTTTGGTAAAGCTCCTTTGCCTTCTCCTTCCGAACAAAGTTCGCGTCGTGGCGGCGTGGAAAAAAGGGCTGGAAGCGAGCGGGGAGAGCCGGGAACGGGGGGGGAAAAACCACCCACCTCTCTGGAGTCGTGGCAGTCCCGTCGCAGGGGAATCAGGGATTTTATCTTTGTTTTTTTCCTTTGTGGCAACCGTGCGCGTGGGCAGCTGGAGACACGGGGAGGGGGCTTCCCCTGCTCCCATGGACGGGTCACAAACCTTTCCGTCGCAACAGGTCCTTCTTCGGAGGGAACGCCTCGAAATGGCTTTGGTTTCGAGCGTTTGGGGTGGGGGTGGCACCAGAACCAGCTTCTGCAGAGGAAATCCTTCGAAATGGCTTTGATTTCGAACGTTTGGGGTGGGGGTGGCACCAGAACCAGCTTCTGCAGAGGAAATCCTTTGGAATGGCTTTGGTTTTGAGTATTTGGAAAGGGCACCAAAACCGGTTTCTTCAGAGGAGATTCCTCATATTGGCTTTGATTTCAAATATTTGGGGTGGGGGTGGCACCAGAACCAGTTTCTGCAGAGGAAACAGTTCAAAATAACTTGATTTCAAATATTTGGGATGAGGGGGGCACCAAAATCGGCTTCTTTAGAGGAGATTCCTCATAATGGCTTTGATTTCAAGTATTTGGGGTGGAGGTGGCACCAGAACCAGTTTCTGCAGAGGAAACAGTTCAAAAGAACTTGATTTCAAATATTTGGGGGGGGGGTGGCACCAGAACCAGCTTCTGCAGAGGAAATCCTTCAAAATGGCTTTGGTTTTGAATGTTTGGGGTGGGGGTGGCACCAGAACCAGTTTCTGCAGAGGAAATCCTTCAAAATGGCTTTGGTTTCAAGTACTTGGGGTGGGGTGGCACCAGAACCAGTTTCTTCAGAGGAGGAACTTCAAAATGGTTTTGGTTTTGAATAATTGGGGCAGGGGTGGCACCAGAACCAGCTTCTTCAGAGGAAACAGTTCAAAATAACTTGATTTCAAATATTTGGGATGAGGGGGGCACCAAAATCGGCTTCTTTAGAGGAGATTCCTCATAATGGCTTTGATTTCAAGTAGTTGGGTTGGGAGTAGCACCAAAACCAGTTTCTGCAGAGGAAATCCTTCAAAATGGCTTTGGTTTTGAATGTTTGGGGTGGGGGTGGCACCAGAACCAGTTTCTGCAGAGGAAATCCTTCAAAATGCCTTTGGTTTCGAATATTTGGAAAGGGGATGGCACCAAAACCGGCTTCTTCAGAGAAAATCCTTCAAAACAACTTGACTGCAAATACTTGGGGTGGGGGTGGTACCAGAGCCAGTTTCTGCAGAGGAAACAGTTCAAAATGACTTGATTTCAAATATTTGGGGTGGGGTGGCATCAAACCCATTTTTTTTTTTTCAGAGGAAATCCTTCAAAATGGCTTTGATTTCAGGTATTTGGGGCGAGGGTGGCACCAAAATCGGTTTCTTCAGAGGAAATACTTTGAAATTGCTTTGATTTTGAGTATTTGGGGTGAGGGTGGCACCAAAACCAGTTTCTTCAGAGTATTTGATTTCAAATATTTGGGGTGGGGGTGGCACCAAAACCATTTTTTTTTCAGAGCAAATACTTAGAAATGGCTTTTATTGCAAGTATTTGGGATGGGGGTGGTACCAAGACCATTGTTTTCAGAGGAAATCCTTCAAAATGTCTTTGATTTCAAATACTTGGGGTGAGAGTGGCACCAAAACCAGTTTCTGCAGAGGAAATACTTCAAAATGGCTTTTATTTCGAGTATTTGGGACAGGGGTGGCACCAAAAGCATTTTTTTCAGAGGAAATGTTCGAAATGGCTTTGATTTCAAATATTCGGGGTGGGGGTGGCACCAAAACCATTTTTTTCGGGGGAAATACTTTGAAGTGGCTTTGATTTCAAATATTTGGGATGGGGGTGGCACCGAAAGCACCAAAAACTGGGGGGCTGAGCGTGGCTGGTGGGAGGTGATGCCCTTCCAAAAGTACCTCGTGTTGGATGGTTGGAAATTTGGGAAGAGCAAAGTGCTCAGGGAGGGCCAGGGAGTGCAATTGTTGCCTAATTGGAGCTGATGGATTTGAATCCCGGGGTTCTGGTCCCGACTGATGCTGTTCCCAGTCCCGGGGTTGCTGTCACTGGTGATGCTCTTCGGTCCAAACGAAAGGCTCAGCCAGTTTTTAATCCCTCACAAATCGAGTACAAGCTCTGCCACCAGAGCAGCAAAGAGAACTTTTCATCCCAAGGGTATTTTAGATACGACAATAGGAATTTTATCAAAACCCTCACAAACTGTGTGAACCCCCCCATGGCCCATTTTGCTGGGTGTCTGCGAGAATAAAACTTCCTTTTCCAGCACATGTGTGCCAGAGAGAAAGGCATCATACCCTTATTTCAATACCTGGCATTCTGCAAAACATAGTTCTTTTCTTAGATCCCCCTGCCTTTGTTTTCAATGACTCTTTTCCCACTAAACATTTACTGAATTAAACCAAGTGATGTCCGTGTGCAAAAGGGTGTCAAAGGCAGGTTTTAAATACTTCTGTGGGTCTGATTGTAAAAGATCCAGTTCAGAGAATGAAGGCTGGGGCTGAAGAAAGGAATCACTATTATCTTTTCAATCCTTCTCTTTTCCCCTCCCACACCATGTTTTGGCAAATCTTTTTGGCCCCTTCCTCAGGGTGAGCGTTAAACTGCAGCAAAGTTTCCCCTTTGCAGTGACAGGGGGACGGGTTTTATTGTGAGTTATAGCCCGTGGACCCCCGGAATTTCGGATTTCTCCACAAATCCAGAGGGTCATCGCTCGTTTCTGTGGAGGAACACTTGGAAAACTGGCGTGGAATCGTTTTGCGATACACCTGAGGGCCAGAGGAAGAGAAATTCCAAGCAGCCCAGCACTGAGGGGACGGAATTCCTGCCTGCCAGAGGAGCAGCCGTTCCCCTGGGACAGGCCTGGCCTTTCCCCGCTTGGCTTCCAGAGCTCCTTGGGCAGTGCAGGCGCTGAAAACGCCTCCTGGGTGATTCCTGAGGCTGCCTAAAAGCAGCAGAAGAGCAGCACAGCCTTTGTCTGCCCTGCCCTGGGTGTTGTGGCCCAGGGCCGGGATAAATCCTGGGGTCCGTGGGGTGGTTTCTGCCCTGCAAGGGGCAGATTTTCTTGGTCTTCGTCTGGTTTTTGTGGTCACTGAGAAAAGAGCATCTTAATTTTTTTTGCTTGCTTAAGAGCACAGGGTAAGAAGCGATTTCCAGGATGATCTTGGAATCACAGGAGGGCTGAGGTTGGAAAGGCTTTTGGTCCAGAGCTGGTTGCCCAGGACAAACGTGAGTGTCAAATTAGAGATGTTTGCTGTGTTGGCACCACTTTTTAGCAAGACCCACGTAATTCCTGCTCTTGCAGGGCATTGAAGATACAGCAGATAAACACAATATTGAGTGGCTGCCGTGAGAGGGGGTCTGTGTAGGGCATAAACCAAAGAAGCAACTGCCTCTGTTCACTGTCGTCACGCACAGATTTGATTTAGTGGCCACAATCCACCCCTAAAAACCACGCAAAGGGTGCTCCGTGCTGGCCAGGAAAGGCCTAAATGTGTTGCTACACATATCTCTTGCCTAACAAAGCCAAAACTAAGGCAGTTACGGTCCCCAGTTTCATAATGACGCAAATGAACCGGTGGGAAACCAGATTAAAACATCCTGTGGCCCTCCAAAGGGACTGGCCAGCTGACAGCCAGCACATCGTGCCACTGGGCATCACGTGCAGCATCTGCAACGGGGAGGCAGGAGAGGAATATGATCTTGAGCTCATCTTGCTCGGCTTTGTTCACTCCCCAGCAAATTTCCTTTCCCAAGGCTGGTGCTCCGCAGTGGCTGCTCAGGGAGCTGTTTATTATGGCTTGCTGGGAACGGACTGTTCCGTGCCCTGGGGTGTTCTGTAAGGGCAGGTCTGTGAGGAGAGGGAGGGAAAGGTCGGGAATGGCAGCTTTCCCCCTCTCCTGCCTGGTTAAACTGGAGGGGCAGAAGGGAGCGAGCAGAGAACCAGGCTCGTGGAGGGCCCTGTGGCTCAGGGGAGATGGGAGGCAGCAGGTTTTTGGGAAGTGCTGGGAGACCTTCGTCCTTCTGCACGGGTGGGAGGACAGCCCTAAGGTGGTCCAAGCCCAGCCCCCCTGTCTGGGGACAAGAGGGCACCGGAGAGGAAGAGAAAAGGGACAGCAGGTGCCTCAGGAACCCCAGTTTGGGCACACAGAGGGGCCCTGGCCCACCTGGGCTGCTCCCTCCCTGTCCCTGGACCACAAGCTCTTCCTCCCTGGAACACAGATCTCACTCTGCTCCCTCCCTGCCACATAGATCTCACCCTATACCCCTCCCTGGCACCAAGATCTCACTCTCATGCCTCTCTGCCACACAGATCTTACCCTATTCTCCTCCCTGGCACACAGATCTCACTCTGATCCCTCCCTGGCACACAGATCTCACTCTGATGCTCTCCCTGGCACACAGATCTCACTCTCATCCCTCCCTGCCACACAGATCTCACCCTGTTCCCCTCCCTGGCACAGAGATCTCACTCTGATCCCTCCCTGGTCCACACTGCTCCTCCCTGGCACACAGATCTCTCTTATCCCCTCCCTGGCACAAAAATCTCACTCTGATACACACATATCTCTCTGCTCCTCCCTGGCACACAGATCTCACCCTGGCACACAGATCTCACCTGCAACAAAGTGGAACAGAGGCTTTGATATGATTTTACACCCTGTTAGGGCCTGGGGGGAGATGTGTGGTTGAGAACAAAGGCACGAGGTGACATACCTGGCAAACTAAAAGCACTCAGGAGAGAAACCACCCAAGAGGAGAAGCCCCGATTCCCATTAAAACAAAGTAACACTTTCAGAGCAATTATTTACCCGTGTTTGAAGGCCAATTACCGGTGGGGAGGGATGCCAAGGGGATCTGGGAACCCTGCAGCAGCCGTGCAGATCAGCCCAGCCACGTCCCAGGAACTTGAGGGGAGGGAGCCCTGTGATTCCTCCAGGAATCTCTCCCCACACCCCCCCCTCCAACTTAAGCACTGATTTTGCTGCATCCCCCACGTTCTGTGAACCTCCTGTGTCCCCCCAATTTTGGCCAGCATTGACTGGCACAGGACGTGGGCCGGGGTTTGCAGGTAATCCTTCAGTGACGCTGAGAGTGATGCTGAGACTGCAGAACGAGCTCTCTCTCCTAAAAATTCCGGATGAGCCCATGTCCTGCTGTGGTGGACCAGTTTTGAGTTATCCTTGGGGCTCTCAGGGTAGGTCTGGTGCCTCCAGAAGATCCTCAGACCGGCCTGTGAAAGGGCAAAGGATGAGAACTATGAACAGCTTGTTGTGGCCACGAGTGTCTGGGGACGTCCTTGTTTAACTGACTGACACAGAGAGATCCTGCAAACGTTTGCATCAGCTTAGGAGCCCCCTAAAATAGTCAAGTTATGGAATTTCCCTAAAATAATAGAGTTGTAAAACAGGTTTATGTGGGAAACTGTCATTGTCAGTACCAAAAGAAAGCTGCACTGCAAAAAAAAAAAAATACAAAAAGAAGGGAAAAGATCAAACTCTTCTGAGCTGGGGGGGCTCAGCCTGGAGCAAAGGAGGCTCAGGGGGGACCTTCTGGCTCTGCAACTCCCTGACAGGAGGGGGGAGCCGGGGGGGGTCGGGCTCTGCTCCCAGGGAACAAGGGACAGGAGGAGAGGGAACGGCCTCCAGCTGGGCCAGGGCAGGCTCAGGGTGGCCCTGAGGAGGAATTTCTCCCTGGAAAGGGTGGTGAGGCCTTGGCAGGGGCTGCCCAGGGAGGTTTGGAGTGCCCAGCCCTGGAGGTGCCCAAGGAAGGCCTGGCCGTGGCACTCAGTGCTCTGGGCTGGGGACAGGGTGGGGATGGGCACAGGGAGATCCATGGGCTGGGAGGGCTTTTCCAGCCTCAGGGATCCTGGGATTCTGTGACTTCCACAGCAACACCCCTTGCTCAAAGCAGGGATGGAGGTAGAAAACCACGCTCTGCACCGCTAATGCATCCCCACAAAGCCACAGGTTAAACCTCCTCCGTTGTTTCTCCCCCACTTCCCATCCCACCTGAGCCTTGGGGGGTCACTGTCAGCCCTTTGCCAGCCACCCTGTGCCCACAGGGAACAGCCTCCCTGGACAGGCTGGCTCATCCACTCTGGGATGTGTGGGATAGGAATTAGAAAAGCTTCAGGAAGACACAGAATCCCAGAATCCCAGAATGGTTTGGGTTGGAAGGGACCTTAAAAATCACCCAGTTCCACCTCCCGCTGTGGGCAGGGACACCTTCCACTAGCTCAGGTTGCTCAGAGCTCCATCCAACAGGTTGTCCAACTCTCTGGATAAAGACCTTAACAACAGCAATAAGAAAAGAAAAAAAATATTCGGATGTTTTTTGATCCTGGTTAATAATAAAATCTCCAGCTAAAAAAACACTGATTTCTAAGGCAGAACGAGCACTTGCCACAGAGACACAGAAATCCTCTGCTGAGCTTTACCCAGTAAACCATATTTGCAGTTTTAGGCCAAGCATGTGTTTATGGGACAGGTCTAGGACTGGACTAGGACTAGTCTTATCTCTGCTTGAGGTTATAATGCCTCTTCTCTCTCGATCATAAGAATTTACTCGACATTTCTAATATAAGTGTGTGTGACTTGCAGAGATCCAGGGTTGCAAAACCTCCCTCAGTGTTCGTGATGCTCCAGTACCAGCTGCTGAGTCAGAGAATCATGGAATGATGTAGGTTGGAAAAGTCCTGGACAAGGAATCCCGTACTCCTTTTAGAGGATAAAGGTATAAAGGAAGGGATAAAAGGCATCCAGTATTCCTTTTAGAGGATAAAGGGAGGCCATTTGGGGGTTTAACTACCTTTCTGTTTGAGTGATTTAGGCTTCTCCACAAAGTGTTGGTATCTCTTGTGTATTTGTTGGAAAACAGGGGTTGTGCATAAAATCACCTATAATTAGGGGGGGGGGGTTAATTGGCAGAGTCAGAGACACGGTGGGAATGTTACAGTTACATTTCCCCAACAGCACCAGAGCTAAAACGACTTGTTTTTCCTACCCCGAGCACATTCAGTGCCCCGAATTTCCGCCTGGCCACTCACCACCTCACTGCAGGACTTCTTCCACTCCGTTTGATTTTTGTTCCCCCGTCTGCCGGTACAAGGAATCTGCAGCGATCCTCCCAGAGCAGAGGATCAAAAGCCCCAAATGTTACAATTAGTGCTGGAGGTTGTTATGATACGAACCTGAGGACATAAAACGCCACAGAAACACTGGGTGTGGGTGATGTTATCTGCATTAATCAGGGCATGTAATGAGCAGAGGATAATGGCACACAGTGTGTATTTTTTAAGCCTCCAAACCAGCAAGTTCTCATAGCAGATGGCAGCTTTTCAACAATTTCCATTCCCTTCTCCACCCCATACTCTCAAGTATTTCAAGTAATTGCCTTCTCCTCTAGGGATTAGCCACAGTAAAATCATGCTAAATGACTAATTTTCCCTCCTTAGTCTTCCACACACTCACACACTTTTAATTTTGACCCGTGAGGAGAAAGAAATCCAAAAGCTCCGAGTGTTTGCACGGTTCTGTTTCCCTCTAGAAAGGCCTTGAAACCATCTGGGCTTCCAGGCTGTGCATCCCAGCATGTTTTGGCTTTGCTTCTGCTCTCTCTTAATCCTTCCCCTCCAAGGTGCTTGTCAAGCTCTGACTTGAAAAGCTCAAGTGCTGTTGGATCTGCAGCTGCCCTGGGAGCGGATTCCCCTCCCTGTTTGATCTCAGGATCAGCGGTGGCCCTGCTCTTAAAGCTGAACTTGTTTTATTTCAGCTGGCATCTCTTCTTGTCCTGGCATTTTTAGCTGAGGAAAGCACTCCCTCCCCTTGCTCTTCACACCCTGGAACCCGCAGTCACATTGTCCCCTCAGCTCCCCTTTTGCCCCAAATGACAGGGATGTGTTTAATTCCTTTAGTCTCTCCTTAGAGGCCGTTCTTTCCAGACCTTGAATGTCTGTAGTTGCCCATCTCTGGAACCTCCCTTCTTCCCTGATAGTCTGTAAAACCCTGACCAGGACTAAACCCGTTGCCTTCCCTGGGATTTGAGTGCTGGGAATATGAAACAGGACTTGCCCTCAGCTCTGGATGTGACCCCTGTGCTTCTGCACCTCCAGAGAGCCTGTCCCACCTGGAATGCTGCCTCCAGCTCTGGCATTCCCAGCACAGCGAGGACATGGAGCTGCTGGAGTGAATCCAGAAGAGGCACCAAGATAATACAAGGGCTGGAGCAGCTCTGCTGGGAGGAAAGGCTGGGAGAGCTGGGATTGTTCAGCTGCAGAAGAGAAGGTTGTGTGGAGACCTCAGAGCAGCTTCCAGTACCTAAAGGGGGCTTACAGGAAGGCTGGAGAGGGAATTTTCACACAGGCATGGAGTGACAGGAAAAGGGGGAATGGCTTTAAGCTGAAGGAGGGCAGGGACAGATGGGATATTGGGAAGGAATTCCTGGCTGGGAGGGTGGGTGGCCCAGAGGAGCTGTGGCTGCCCCTGGATCCCTGGAAGTGTCCAAGGCCAGGTTGGATGGGGCTTGGAGCAACCTGGGCTGGTGGAAGGTGTCCCTGCCCACGGCAGGGGGTGGCACTGGATGATTTATCAAGTCCCTTCCAACCCAAACCATTCCGTGATTCTGTGATAAGAACCCAAATTCCACTTTGAGAAGGCAAGGTGCATCCCAGCTGTGGAGTGACACCCTCCAGTGTCTGCTCCACAGGCGAGGGGAGCAAATCCCATGCAGGACCAACCCCCAAAGGGTATTTTTGGAGTGGAAATCTATCCAGTCTCCACTCCTGCCCAGCAGTTTTATCCACAGTTGTGTGAGACCAAGGGGAAAACTCCCTGGTGACGTTCTAGCAGGTGTTTTTAGAGCAGAGTTGGGACGTTTCCTGTGAGGCAGAGGAGGGGAGAGGCACCTCCTGCCCCGTGCTGGGCCTGTGCTCACACACCACACACGGGCAGGTGAGCACAGGAGGGAGCCCAACCTTGGCTTTGGCCCTGGACAAACCTCCCAGCAGGGCTGAGCCAGCCTAGGAGGGGAGAGGGAGCAGGGATATCAACACGGGTGTGGGAGGGATTAAATTCCCCCTCCAGCGAGCAGGGAGGAAGGGGGACATGCAGAAATGTCCCCAGGGGTGGTGGCACTGGGGAGGTGCTGCACTGGTCGCTCAGCTGAGCACTGAGATTGTATCTGTGGTGTTAGGACGGGTCAGGCAAAGGGTGTTTTATCAGCCATCCTTTTGGGCTCTGCCCGATCTGAACTCCTCCTGTGGCTGTTGTCTGGATTCGCTCCTTCACCCAGCAAAACCTTGGAGGACCTGCGACCTTGGGGCTGACAGAGGTGAAAATTCACAATCTGGAAATTGCCCTTCCCTGGCTGTGCCGCCCATTGCTGCCATGAATGGACAGTTTTCCTCAGAGAGAGGGGTTTTCTGAGTGCTGAGGGAGGTGAGATGGCAGAGGGGAGCTCCTTCACCTGCAGCTCCGTGGCTGTGCCACCCAGGGCTCTGATACTCAGGCAGATCATTCCCCACATCCTCCAATAGGAGCCCTGTCTACCTTCTAAAATATTTGGAGTGACAAGAGCATGGATTGTCCTGTCTGGAAAGAAAGAGCCCCCCTCAGCTTCTTCTTGCACAGGAGGAATAAGATGGGGTTTTACCAACCATTATCACCTGGGGATGGAGGTGGATGACGGGGATAAAGGCGATAGAGAGTCTTTGGGAACTTTGGTAATTCGATGCCCAGGTCAAGGAATAACCTCGTGTTGTTCCACCTCTCCTCACCACCCTCCGCTTTGCATAAAACTGCAGCCAATTCCCTGCACCCGGAGCGGAGGGAACAACCTCCCATCAGTTCCCATCAACCTCCCAAAGCCAAGAGCCCCGCAGGGCTTCGGGAACTTCCTTCTCCCTGGAAGTGAGGGAAGTCAGACCCAATTCACCAGTGCAGCCCCGGCCACCTCGCATCCCACCCCTGGTGGCATTTTGGTGCACGAGGGTAAAAAAAAAAAAAATGCACATTTCATTGTACGGGAGAGATCTCTGCAGGAAACAAGGAGAAAATGGTCTCCTTCTTTCCCCACTGCTGCTTTTCTCTGGGCAGTGTTTCGTTATTACAGTAGCCCCAAAACAATTTAATGTGGCACTGTGATGGTTTTATTCAGGCAGTGGAATCATGGCAGGGATCGCTTTGCAATAAAATACTCGCGGGGGTAATTCAGAATGATAAAATAAGTTTATGGGGGCGCTTTTAGGGTGCCTTGCTCCTGCTAGCGATGAACCAACGCCTGTGGATGAAATCTGTAGGATCGGGGATTTTTTTTGGAGGGTTTTAATACATATTTAAAATGAATTCAGGTGCAAGAGGCAGGAGAGACCCACTGAATAACCCCACTGATGATCCAAACATTTAAGTGCTCAAGTAACTGCGTTCCCTGACGAGATTTCCGTGGAATTCCACCGCTCAGACTGAGGTTGGGCGCGTTTTTAAGCGTTGGCTGTAGCCAGTTCTCTGGGTTTCTCCGGGTTCTCCGTCAAGCTCTGCATTTCCCCCCCACCACCCCCCTCTAACAAACTGTTCGTTGCCTTCCCGGTGCGAGTTTCCTCCTGTCCCGCACAAATCCAAACCCTTCCAAAAAAAATAAAAACAAAAATAAATGTCCAGGGCTGCTTTCTTGGCCGGGGAATATTTCCCCGTGCAGCGGGAACCTGCTGTACGCCGGCGGCTCTTCGCAGTTCGGGTCTTTAAAACCCATCCCGAAACTGTCGCTCCTTCCCTGCGAGGCTTTTGCTTGACCGCGCTGAGTAAAAAAACTCGGTGTTTTTTAGGGTCCGAACGAGGTAAATAGAGATTCGCTCGTGGTTTGTTCAGGGCTGTGATAAACTGATGGTGAAATGCAAATGTCAGCGGCGCTGGATGGGAAGCGGTGAAGTTTTAACACCCGTGGCCATTCCTGCTTCGAAAGGATTTCAAAAAGGCTGTCGGGGCTCAAGTCGGAGCTTTAGGGGCGCTAAAAAGTCTTGTCGTGCGAGAAGGAACGTCAGCCCTCCGTCGTTTCCTTGCGGTGCATCGTTACTGATACCCCCGCAAGCTCCTTAACTTCTTAATTCCTATTTTTCCGGAGTACCTGCGCAAGGGGACAGCAAATACCTGTGAGAGTGGCAAAAATAAAATTATAAGGAGGGCGATGAATTGATTTGGCTAAAGAAACAAACAAACAAAAAAAAACCCTAAAAAAAGAACCCGAATAACCCCCCCAAAAAACCCAAAAGCAACCCAATAACCCACGTGCAGTCAGTGCTAATGGGCGCGTAAAATAAATAGCTCGATCTGCATCGAAATACCCTCACCGCGGTGTTTTCTCTCTTACTTAACTCCTCAGCTTCCCCTGAAAAAACTTCTGTGCAGCTAAAGAGAAGATCGCCGCGTTTATCTCCATTAGCGCCCTTCATCTCAGCATTGAGAACGCTGGGAAGTTATAGAAAACCGTATTTTCTATAGAAAACCATATTGTCTTTTAAATCGTGTGGTTTTGTCCCTTTCTGTGTCTCCCCACGTGCGTCGCTCGCGTTTATTTTGCGTTCACAACAAGGAGCTCAAATGAAGGCGGGATGCAAAGTAGGGACTGAAATTCAGCCCGGCGTATTCATTAATTTAAATATAAAATCCTCCCTGCCTGTCGACTGAAAAAACGACCAAGCGAACACTGGATATTTTCACAATTTAGGAGATGCGTGCGCGTCAGGAAAGTTACTCTTCTTATCTCTGCCACGCCCGTAAAAAGTTGTCAGCCACTGAGTCACCCCAGATGGCTTTTAAGCTGTGGTTTGTAACAGCCATTTGCATATATATATATATATCTCCCTTAAAACAGAAACGTAATTTAAATTCGGGATAATTTCATGTAAGAAAGAGGTAGCCGCGAAGAACGCGGAATTAAAACAAACAAACAAACAAAAATAATTAAAAAAAAAGAAAGCAAAGGAAGAAAACCACACACAAACTTGGTGTCAAAGGGCTTTAGCACCAAACTCGGCTGCTTCTTAAAACAGGGACCTGTCGCAAATGCGGCGGGGGGATGACGGGACCCGAAAACCGTCCCCTAGTCCTCTGGCAAAGGAAAAGAAGGAGGGAGAGGAGGGGAAGGAGGGGAAGATGAAGCTGCAACCCCCGGTGCAGAGGGGGCGTCGAGGGGAGGGATGCGAGGAAATCCACACCCGGCGCTTGTGATTTCGGGGCACCCGGCGCATCCCTGTCCCGGCAGCAGATTTGTCCCCCTCGGGGCACTTTCAGTTTAGTTGTTTAGGGGTTCTGTCAATTTATTTGCGTTTAACCGGGCGGCAGCGATGGCAGTGACCCGCTGTCTGCTCCATCCCCCGCCGCTCCTACCGACCGTCGCTTCCCAACTGCGGAGCGTTTCCAAAGGGGAAACCCGATGATCCCCCCGTGTCCTGCCATCGTCCCGGCCGGGGTGGGGGGTGTCAGGGGCTCCCAGGGGGGGTCTCCCGGGGGATGCGGTGGGTGGCAGCCCCCCTTGGGTTCTGGCGGGGATGGCCCGTGGCGGGCGCAGCTCCCGAGGGGGTCGCACCCGCCCTTCCCTGGGCTGTCCCGGGGGTCTCCTCGA
>VXAY01003531.1:87100-97401 GCA_013399855.1 Oxyruncus cristatus | reverse complement strand
AAAGGGGGGGAAAAAAAAAAAAAAAAAAAAAACAAAAGAAAAAAAAAAAAAAAAAAAAGAGCCAGGGCCGAGGAGTTTGGCTGCCCTGGGGACCAGATGCCGCAGCCCGCTGCAGATGGATGCAGGCGGCTCGGAGCTGAAGGAGCCCCCGGAGCTGAAGGAGCCCCGGGCTCGCCCAGAAGTCGCCCACGGCGGTGGCTGATCCCTCTGCCACCCACGGGGGACACCCGCCCTCCTCCGCGGGCCCCGCTCGGGAGGCGCCGCGTTTCCCCTGCCAGGGGCTCTTCGAGGGGGGGAAAACCCCATCAAAACAACCCACCAACAGTCCAAAACACATATTGCCTTTTTTTTTTTTTTTTATTAGCTGTTTTTAATAATTGTAAAAATCGAGGCCTAACCTGGGCAGACTCTGCAGCCGCTCGGAGTTCTCCGGTTTCCAGAGTTCCTTGCTAAATCCAAGGGAAAAAAAATGGGGAGGAGGGAAGGGGAGAGGGTATCCCGGCTCCCTCCTGTCACGGGCCGCCGGGACCCTGCCGAGCGGTGCCTCCCGGGTGCTTGTTGCGCTTTTCAGCCTTCCCGTTACCGGGGCTCGGGTAAAATTATCCTCCCCTCGGAGTAAAATTATCCTCCCCTTGGTCACGCTCTTTTTTTGACTCGGGTCTGTCGCTGGCTTCTTGAACGCGCTGCTTTTCTTGCTCCTGATGCAGATACGCTTCCAAGCAAGGAAAGGAAAAGGTAATTATTCTCGTTATCCTTTTATCCGAGACGGGAGCCGCACAGACATGCCAGCTGCCGAGGAGCCCCGGGGTTAGATTTAGGATCGGGATTTGTCGGGTTCGTGCTTTCTTTTGCGGTCACTCCTAAACCCCGACCGCCACGGTACAACTTTGTTTTGAAGGCCACCAGTCTCGAGTCTTTTCCGACGGCTTTTGGGGAGAGGAGAGGCGAGGGAGAAGGGAATCAGCTCAGCTCCCGGAGCTTCGGGAAATCCCGCTGACGAGGCGGCTTCAGGGCAAAGTTTTATTATGTCTAGTCTTCTTGTTTTACGCAGATAGGAGTCTGGGGAAATGGGAGGAACTAATCGGCAGGGTCACTTCCTAAATTCCCACATTTAGATTAATTATTACACTGTTACCCACGCACTCGGCAGCTCCTGCTAATTACTCGGGAAGTTCAGCTCCTGGAAGGCAGCGAAAAGCCGCTCCGCCCCGCCGGGAAGGGAGATAAGCGGAGTGCCCGGTGTTCCCTTTTTTCCTGGGGGATCCCTGTGGCCGGAGGACGCGGGGCCGGGTCCCCGCGGGGCCGCGCGTGTCCCCGTCCCAAGGCCGGGCGTCTCCCGGCGGGGAACGCGATGGAGAAGGGGCAGGAGAGGCGGCTCTTCCCGCTGCTGCCCGGCCGTCCCGGAGACTTTGGGATTCTCCCCTGGAACTGGGGCTTTTGGCGGCAGGGACGGGCCTGGTTCCGTGGAAATTGCGGGAAGCAAAGCCAGGGGGTTTCGAGAGCTGCCCGGCGCCGCTCCCCCCGCCCGCAGCCGCCGCAGCCCCCTCCCCGTGATCACCGGCAGCTTCTCCGGGAGCTTGCGACACCGGGATAATTCACCCGAGGGGAAAATAATAGATCAGAACACCCCCAAAACACCGGGAAAAGGGTTTCGTGATGAGCCCCTGGAATGGTGGGCTGGGAGGCACCTGCTCGCCAGGGCGCTCTGCGCTCCTCATCTTCACCCCCCATCTCCCCCGCAAATTCTCTCTCGGTAGATTGCTGAGAAATGAGTCCTGGAATCACTTGCCACGTGTAAAACAAGCTTGTTGGGTTCAGACTCAATACTGAATATTCGCAAAGGCGTTTTTAAAAGTCGTGGATTTTTTTTTTTTTGTTCAGATGATTAGGTCCAGGAACTAGAAAAATTCGGGTCAGATGGTTCCTTTGCATCTGACAAAAAAGCGCTGAGTTTTACCAAGTATTTGTTAACGACCATTGCATGAACAAAAAGAGAGAGATGGAGGGTTTTCTCTTCAGGTGTCCTTAAAAAAACTCATTTGTGGTGTTCGATCGGGAGATTGTTTGGAACCAAAATTAAAATACCCAGGCTATTTTTTTTTTTTTTTGCTTAATTAAAGAATGATCCTGAGAAGCTTAAAAATTACTACATAATAACTAACGGGGTGCCATAGAAATTCACCGTCCAAGTACTGTTAAGAAAGAATCTAAATCTTAATTTAAAAGGCCGATTTGGTTTGACCGATGCGGGAGAAGTAGGTAATTTAGATACCCGACAGACCTGCGACGCTGATACTCTTTTTGCTTCTCTGGAAATACATATTTTTAAGAGGTAAAGAGTGCAACAAAGTCCTTGATAACTCCAGTCAGCAAGTCCCAGCTTATCTGTTTAGTCTGTTTTCTAATGTAAACATTTGTATTTCTGTTTCTATTGTCTGTGACTTTTAACTCCAGTTTCTTTTCTGGGCCGTGTCAGCTTTGTACTTGTTCCTGATTTTTTTCCTTGGAGGCTGCCTTCGGTGCTTTAAAATATTTGCTCCGCAAGAGCCGACTTTTGCCCCTGGATTCGCAGAAATCTTTTGTGAACCCTTAAAATCCCGGCATGTGTTCCCTTAAACCAGCGTGCAAACATTTGCATCGCAGGGCAATGCCCTGATTTCCCCCTTTCCCTTTCTCTTAAGCGCTTAAATTCAGGGTTTGTGGTGGGTTTTTTTTAAGAACTGGGTGCCCTGGGTTGGAAGTTGGTTGTGTGACTGTGCAGGGAGAAGACTCCGAGCTGAAACATTTCGAGGAGGGACTAATTGGTGCCGAGATGAGGGGAAATTGGAAAGCCCAACACCGAGCAGGGCACAGGCCCCAGGAACACGTTCTGGAAGCCAGAGGAGAACAAAAAACAGACAGGCTGGGCCGGGGAGGAACGGGGAGGAGGAAGTTGAAATGGAGACGTGAAGAGGGAATTTTGACCCAGTGATTTGAAGTTTGCATGTGGAAGTGAAAATAAGGGTTGTTGGCGACAAAAGGGGGAGCACAGAGGTGAGGAGCTCAGCCTCCCGTGGAAGGAAAAGCTGGGAAACACCTCTCTGGAGGCTTGTCCCAAATCCTGAGAGGTGGCTGTGGCTGGGGAATAAAAATCAGGGGTCGATCGAGCAAAGGAGCTGCTGATCCTGGTTGGAAAGGATAAGAGTGATTAGAAACTGTGAGAAATAAAACCAGGCCGTGACAAGCTTCAGCCGGTTCTAAGTGCCTGGTTATGAGCTAGAAAATTCTAAGAGGAAGGAAAAATATCGAGCTCAACTCAGTGATGAAGGGCTGCTTCCTCTTAGACTGTGCAAAAGAGGAATTAAAAACTAGCTGGATTTTTTGCATCTTTTTTTTTTTTTTTCTTTTTGTGGTAAAAGTCACGAAGACTTGATTGGGGGAGCAGCAATGGGATGTGAAAACAAGATGTAGGGGATGGAATCCAAGCTCTTGTTTTTTTGCCAGAGTAAATGGAGAGACGCCCCAAATATCCCTTTGACCGCAGCAGGGTAAAACTGGTCAGAGAATTCCACCCTGCTCAAGAAGTCACAATGAAAATTAAATTTTTTTCATTGTTTGATCAGTGTGAACAGTGCAGATAGAAATCAGAACATTGAAGACTAGAAATCTTGAGGTCTCTCGGGTCGTTGCATCAAAAATGCAGGGAATCATGTGTTCCTAAATGTTTCTTTGATGCTGGCACCAAGGAGCTCCAGCACAAGCATTTGGGGCCAGGTAAAGCCTTTGGCTGAGCCTGGGCAGATTTTATTGGTTCAGATCCATCATTTCCATCCATCAGGTGAGGCCTGAAGTCAATTATTCGCTTTTTAAAGGAAAAGAAGGAAGTTGTTCACTAATTTGGGATTAAACATTTGATTGAAGGCCTCATTTTCCACGGATTTACCCTGAATTTATGCTGGGACAGCTCAGTTAAGAGCTCCTGCTGGAAACGAGACTGTCAGCAGGTCCTGTTCATTGAATTTATGCACTGAAAATTACAGATGTATGTTTCGGAAAGCTGATTTCACATATTTTTCATCTCAGAGCACACGTGGCTCTGGGTACTTCAGAGGCACATCAGTGCAGAACCTTCCAGTCCAATTGTTAAGAAAAGCAAGGTTTGACACGGTGGCAAATCCACGAGGAGTAAAAAAAGATGCACCTCAAATAACATTTGTTGTGGTAATATCACAGGTGCAATGATATATATTATAAAAGTCACTCCCTTAGGTCCTTCAGGAAATTCAGGAAATGTGGGGAAGAGCAGTGGAAAGGAACTGGGAAGCGTTTTAGCGCAGCAACACGTCAACCACCGGCACCACTGACGCCACTCAGCAGTGAGTCTGCACGTAACTTGTCTGCTCAGAGTCAAAATTCTATGATCAAAATTGCAAAAAAAAACCACCCCATTTGGCTTGATTGAGGAATAACGAAGGGGACCAAGGTTTTGGGGGAGAAGAGGATTCCCACTGAGGAATTAGGAGAGGATTAGGAACACGGCCAGTTAGGAACGGAAGCGATTCCCGTCTCCCCAGAAGAGCTCCTTAGACCTAGATCTTAGACCTTCCCCGCGGATTTGATCCCCCCTGCGCCCCAATTCCACGGAAGCTGAGGGCTCTGCTCCTTGATTTCCGCAGGTGGTGGCCCTGGGAGACGTTCCCGACGGGACGCTGGTGACGGTGATGGCAGGGAACGACGAGAACTACTCGGCCGAGCTGCGCAACGCCACGGCCGCCATGAAGAACCAGGTGGCGCGGTTCAACGACCTGCGCTTCGTGGGCAGGAGCGGGAGAGGTACCTCTTTGTCCCCGGCTACGCACCCCCTCTGCTCACCCCGTCGTGGCCAGCCCCGGGGGGGTGGGCAGGGAATTCGGGGACGTGGCGCAGGCCTCTTCCAGGGGCGCGGGGATCAGTTTGGAAACCGGCTTGTCCTGGTTTCGCCGTAGCCCGTCCCCGGCGCTGCTCCGGTTTTCGAACAGCGAAATCTCAGTTGAAAAAAAAAATAAAATGAGAAAACCGCACAGCAAGGGACATTTTGGCTCCGGGAGCCGCCCCTGCTAGCTTAGGGTGGCGCGGTGTTACCTGTGGTTAAGTTTCAGTGGCGTATTTTGAGTTTAAAATGAGAGTTTTTCGGCTCGCGTAGGGACTCGTGATGGGGCTCCCTTCTGGTTTCTGCAGCAGAGTGGGTCTCTCTCAGTATTTCCTGCGTAGTACAAATATTTCCTGCGTGGAGCTAAAGATTCTGCGGGTTCATCCTGACCTGCTGAAGGCACAGGGAAGGTTTGCTGGCCTTGCTTTCCCTCAGGGTGCACCAGCCCTGTTAGTTGACGTCTGCTGCAAAGCGGATGGGAGAGAGCAGAAAGAACAGGGGGGGTTATGCCTGACTTGCTGTATCTCTGCCATGACCAGTAATTACTGCTATGTACGTATGAAGGCCTTTGGAGCACAAATAACCAACAGGATTTGGAGCTGACTTGGGCTGGGACTACACAAAAATATGGTTTGGAAGCTGCAAATGGAACCCGACGCGTGTGCCCGTGGGTGGGCAGGTGCACGAAGCTTGATCCAAGCAAAAAAACCAACCTTTTGCAACTTCACTCTTTGGCTCCAAGCCGTAATCTTAAACCCCATAAATTCCAAGCAACCATGTTTACCACCCTATCAGTTTATTTTAAGTGGCCCCCTTGCGTTAGTGCCTGCGAGGGGAGTTTGGGGAGGTTCAGTCAGACTCACGGAAGGGAAGCCAGTGAGTTGCTGCTCAGAGAGAGCTCAGGAGAAGGATCAGCCTCTCCCTCTTAAGGTTGAGGACGAAAAACCATCGCATCTCCCGTGTGACTTCATGTGTGTGACGGTTTGATATTCACTTATGTTTGTCTCTAAGTAAAAGTGGCAGGTGTTTGTGGTGTTCCAAACGTTTGTGGTGTTATTCCAGGCGCTGTAAACGCTCACAAATCCCCGTGTCAGTGGCTACTGCGCCTCAGCAGGTTTCCTTTCGGAGCGGTTTGTGGATGGAACGCTCAGGGATTGCTGATCCCTCCTTGCCGTCCTCCCTTCCCTCTCTCCCGGTGTGATCCCATCCCGCACCCGACGTGTGGTTGCCCGCGTGGCCCTCCCTTCAGGGGAGTCACAAAGGTGACCCACTTCTGCTTGCTCACTCCCCAAATGTTTTGTTCCCGCTGGGGGAAGGGAAGCGCTGCAGACCGAGGAAGGGATCCTGATTATACACCACGGCCTTTATTTCCCTTTGAAGTGAAATGCATCTGGAGATGCCCTTCCAGTGTAAACACGCTCACAACGGTGGCGGAGCGTGGCCCTGCCGAAACACCGCGCAAGCAGCAAGTACTTTATAAGAATAAAACACCAGTGCAGCTCCTCTGTCTCCTGCAGCACTTTTAGCTGAGGATACGGAGGCAGATGTCTTCCAAATTGTGTTGTTTGGGCCGTCTTCAAATGCACTCGGTGGAAAACACCCGCAGCTGAGAACGTAGCTTCATAATGCTAGCAAAGAATAATAATAGGGTAATGCAGAGAAAATTATATCCATTTACTGAAAACATGAGGGATGCTGTAATGTCTGAAAGTATCAGTCATTAAACATGTTCATTTGTTATATTAAAGGTACCACCTTTTCAGTAAATGGAATTTGCATTATGATTCAGAGATGACTGTTTAGAAGATTCAAATGAATAGCTGGCAGAGTGGCGGAGAAGCTAATAAAAACAAACCTGTAGTTCAGTTCCTGGCCATGGTAATGAAGCTAGAAATCATAACAGTGAACTGTGTGAGTCTCAAGGTCAAAATCCAGCAGCTGAGAGAAAACAGTCCCTATTCATGCAGCGAAGCTTGGCAGGGAGCGTCGGGGAGCCCCTCACCCTGCTGGAAGTGGGTGCCAGTAGCTGGTCACTCAGCCCCAGACATTATCCTTGCCTGTGGCGTGATATCCAGGGGCTCAGGATCCCGTAGGCAGTGGAGTGAGCTGGGAGTGCTGCGTGCTATTAGTCAGGCTTGGAGGTTAAATCTCATCACCCGCACTGGCCGCCCATCTCTGGAGCAGTGACTAATGTATGCTTTTGTTTACTCCCGAACAGGGGATTGTTTTCCAAAGGTGGGGATTGTTTGCACTCGTACGGGATTTCTGAGGTGCTGTTCTGTTGAATTTGTATAAAGCCTAAAGCAGAAGGTGGCTGCTTCAAAGGGCATTGCTTCCTTTGATACCTCGCGAGAGGAAAATGAACCCAAACTTTGTTTGCCGGGTAATATTTGAGCTTGAACAAGTTCAGCTGCCACCAGTGATAGTGCGATGCCAGGAGCATGGTGTGAGCAGTGGCTGGGAGTTCACGTCGGTTATGGGCAGAGTGCAGGCTCCTCGTGTCCACCAGGTGACTTCAGATCCCTGGTGGAGAATAAGGAATGGCTTGGGGTGGTGACACTTGCCTCTTCACCGGTATCACCCCCCAGCCCCATTAAAATCCCATCAGAGCCAACGGCAAACCGACACTCTCTCCCTCCTGAGCAGGAAATTCCCATCCTCGCCACTCTTAATAACTAGTTTAAATTTCCTTCTGAGGGCCCTAAATGAAATCCCGCAGGACAGTCTGTGTCAGACGCTAAGACGTCGTCCACGCCGCCCTCCTGGCTGTGGGAGGGTCACGGCAAGTCCCCCAGAGCAGGGGCATTCATTCACTTCTCCCAACCAGTATTTGGCACCAGCCAAAGCCTAAAAGCCCCAAACTGAGCGTCAGCATCGTTTCACGGGGTTGCCCCGTGTTGCTCAGCCCACGTTGTTGTTGTTCAGAATTAAAAACACCACAAAGTCCTTGCTTTTTCTTGACCCCCAGAGCGGGAGCTGAGATTGTCACAGGTCGCCCGAAACCGGGAGATGTTGTACAAAAGCAATTTGGCTTCTTTTCCTGAACAAAACAGATTTACACTGGGCTTGGCTGGGCTCCAGAGTGACTATTCCTCACCCTGGGTTGAGAATGCTACCGGGCAAACCTGCCTGTCTGGCTTGGAAAGTCATTTCTGAAAGAAAAATGTAGTTTTTAAAGCTTCACCCGATCTCAGCCTCCCCCCTTTTTCCTGATTACCTGGTTAAACCAAAATTAATCTCTATTTTTCGCCCTCCATTCATAATAAACCCTTCAAGCTTCGAAAAACGCTGCTGCTGCTGCTGCTGCAACGTATCCTGTTTTCTTAGTGTACCATGAACCGGCTTAGGTCGCTGTGGTGAAACAGGTCTGATGCAAAAAGCCTGACACCGCAGAAGTTCACCCGGTAAAATTGAAAATAAATAGTTATTTTGGAGAGGGAAAGCTCCGCGGCCTGGTGAGCGCGACATATTTTCCTCATGGAATCACTAATCCCAGGCTACTATCTGTTCTTTGTGGGACGTAGCATTCCGAAAACCCCAACAAATAAACACGTTCTCCAGATGAAAATGATTATTAATAGGTTATCATAATAGCAGCTAATGGAGAGGTGCCCTGGCTTGCTGCAGGGGATCTCAATCCCGAGCCGAGAGCTGGAGCTTTGTTTTTCAGCAAGGCCTTTTTAAAAGCTGGACCTTGGAGAGGGCTGGAAATCAAGCCTGCCTATGTATTTCCTCCTATCTCTCAGGATTGGAGCAGTGAGTCAGACCTGTGGCAGTTTTCAGCTCCCACGGAGCCAGAGAAGGTGTAGCTGGAAGGGGAACACGAGGGAGAGAAATCACCGAGCACAGTCCGAAGTTTCTGCCGTCAGGACTCTTCCTTCTGGATATAATTTTCAGGGGGGGGGAAAAAAAAAGATCAGTTTAAGCTGGAATCGCAAAAAAACACAAACCCCAGAAACTGCTGGCCTGGATTCCTCGTGCAATTATTTTTATTGCTCTTCTGAAGTCAGAGTTTCGCTCCTTCTGTGCAGCTTCTTTTGGTGGCTGCGTTATTCGAGCACTTGGTTGAAATTTCGGTGGTTTGTTGGTTTTGTTGTTTTTTTTTTTTTTTCGCTTGAACGCTCTAAAAATTGTAAAAGTATGTGCAAAACAGAGGAGGATGCTGTTCAGCAGGGTCATAAAATCAGTATTAAGCAGGCGTCCGGGTTCTGGTCCAAGCCTTTGGAATGTTTCAGGGGCCGTGGTATCAGATCCCGGAGCAACAACGAGCGGCGCTCGCCAGACGGGATGGAAACAGGAGAAATCCGGGCAGGCAACTGAGGAAAAAGGGTCAATTGATGGAGTTTCAAAACAACCACCGATTTCTGTGTTGGGTTGATAAGGATGTGGCATCAGCAGGATGCTACGGACAGCAGGAGGGTGGGTTGGCCACAGGGAGATGGGTGGTTCCTTTGGATATCGGGAAGGAATTGCTGGCTGGGAGGGTGGGGAGGCCCTGGCCCAGGTTGCCCAGAGAAGCTGTGGCTGCCCCTGGATCCCTGGAAGTGTCTAAGGCCAGGTTGGACAGGGCTTGGAGCAACCTGGGCTGGTGGAAGGTGTCCCTGCCCCTGGCAGGGGGTGGCACTGGATGGGCTTTGAGGTCCTTTCCAACCCAAACCATTCTCGGATTTTATGAAAGGAAGGGGCTGTGCCACTGCCCCACACCCTGGACGTGTGTTAGAGGGTCAATATTAATGACAGAGACTCTTCTTCCCCCTGTCTGCTCTAAATGGTGAATTTTTCTCTAAAAGACAGAGCCCAGAAGCAATAATTTTATTTTTAAGTGACTTAGGGTTGCTCAGTTGTGCCATTAATTTGAATCAACATTTCTGTTTAATCCAAGTGGCTGTGGGAGAATTCAGTGCTCAGGTTCTGGGCCAGGGGGGGAATTGAGGGAGCAGATTCTGGTACAGGGGAAGAATTCAGTGAGCAGGTTCTGATAATGGGGAAGAATTCAACGAGCAGATTCCGATAATAGGGAAGGATCGAGGGAGCAGATTCTGATAAAGGGGAAGAATTTAATAAGCAGGTTCTGATAATGGGGAAGGATTCAACGAGCAGATTCTGATAAAGCGGAAGAATTCAATGAGCAGGTTCTGATAATGGGGAAGAATTCAGGGAGCAGATTCTGGTAGAGGGGAAGAATTCAGGGAGCAGATTCTGATAATGGGGAAAGATTCAATCAGAAGATTCTGGTAGAGGGGAAGAATTCAGGGAGCAGATTCTGGTACAGAGGAAGAATTCAGGGAGCAGATTGTGGTACAGTGGACCCGATGTCTGTCTCAAGCTCAGTGCCCTGAGTCAGCTTTAGGTTGATCATCAAACCCATCCCTCTCGAGGTGATGGCTCCCTCAGGACTGGCCTTTGGGATGCA
>VXAY01003531.1:37016-84317 GCA_013399855.1 Oxyruncus cristatus | reverse complement strand
GGAGAGGAGAGGAGAGGAGAGGAGAGGAGAGGAGAGGAGAGCCCTTTCCCACTGGCCGAGTGCTCGGCACAGCCGGGTCCGTGTGAGTGGCCGATTGTGTAAGAAAACACACGTGTGGTGCTGCTCCCCCAGGGGTTGGACTCCCCAGACATCATGTGGCCCCCGAGGCTGAGCATGACGGTGGCTGCCTCTGCCAGCTCCCAACCACTCTCTGCTGGGTTACTTAAAATTTCGTCTGGGCGAAAAAACTCCCGCTCCCAAAAGCGTCAACAGGAGAAAAATAATGGCAGAGCGACTTGGAGAACTTCCTGTCTCCGGGAGCATTACTGCTGTAAACAGGGGCCATGCCAAGTGCTGAACCACTGCCCTCAGTCCAATAACAATAAATCTATTTTTTGGTGCTGCACAGCTCTGCTTGGCCATTTTTGAAGCGGCGAGGATGAGGCAGACGCCGTCCTCGGAGCGTTTTCTCCTCTTTGTTTTTTTTTCCTTTTCTGCCGTGACAAAAGGAGTTGGGCTTCCCAGAAGTTACGCAGTTTCGAGGGATCTGTTTGCCCTCCAGCTTTGCTTTTGTTTGTTGTTTTTTGGGGGCTTTTTTTTTCTCGATTTGTTTTTATTTTTGCTGTTTGTTCTTGTGTGCCGCCCTTCGGAACCCCTCGAGTCCTGGTAAAAACGCGTTTGTTTTTGTGGGTGGCTCTACCTGTGTGTACCCGTATTACAACTCTGAGAGCACTCTGCTACTCTGTCATCAGAAGAAAATCATTCTGGGGGATAAATCAGGACCCTGGCTCCGGGGCTGGCTGGAGAGCGTGAGCAGAAGTGAGGATGCTGCAAATCAGTGGCTTACAATTGCCGTCAAGAGCCTTTTCCAGCACAGTCATGTGCAGAAACCCTCATCAGTCTGAATCAGTCTCTGTTCCCTTCTAAAAACCCTTTAGCTGGAGTAAAAGAAACAGACATTTTTTTTCTAGGACCTTAATGCTGTGTGACTCTCCTCCACCCCTTTTGCTCCCATCCTGCTTCCCCACTGTTTTTCCCTTAGGATGATTTCCACACACTTTTCTCAGCCTCTCCAAATTATTCCCTTTGTCCCCTTCCCTCCTTCCTCTGTTGATGGTATTCCTGCAGGTTGGGATTCCTGTGTGAGCCTTTAGCACCAGGGCATGTTGTGGCCTCCAAAAAGGGATGCAAAGAACTACCCTAAATCCCTTTTGCCCTTTCCTAACATTCCCTGTGAGGATGAGGAGCTACCTGCTGTGTGGTGCAGGCAGCGAACGAGGGAGGAGGTTCTGGAGGCCGAGGAGAGGAGGAGGAGGAGGGAAGCAGCTGCTTGGAAGGCTGGATGCCCTAAGAGCTCCTGAGCAGGGCGGTGCTTGGAGCACATCAGCTCCCTGAAGTTTAGGCAGGAGCTGAAGGCAAGGCTTTGGCAAGGCCACGGAGTTTCCACAGGCTGGACTTTGTGCAGCACAGCTCCGACAGAGCCACGTCCGTGTCTGAGGCCACGGAGGTTGCTCCAGGTTTGAAGGCTGCCCCTGGTGGGAGCTGGCAGGTTCCAGGTTGGTAATGGCAGTGTTATCTCCCAGGGAGATCCACCGGGGTGACCCCGGCGCTCTGCCCAGCTCGGAAATCAATGCGCATGCCATTAGTGTAATGACAGCACGGAGGAGTCCTTCCTCCAGGAAAATGAGCTCGGAGTAAACAGTCCCAGGGCACACTCCCATGCTCTCACAGCTACTGGAGAACTAAATTGTCTGGTTGTCCTCTGGCATTCTTCTGCTTCGGGCCACTGCAGGTACAAGATCATAAAGTGCTCCTTGCCTTTCATAGTCAGAGCAGGGCGTTGCTCTGCAGCGAACGAGCCCTTCCCTGCTCCCTGTGCCTGCAGCCTCTGCCAGAGCCGTGCTGAGGGCTCTCCATCTTCATCATTCCATAGGGAGAGGAGCATGTTTGAGCCCAGCTTCCCAGCTCCTGCACTGAGGGGGAGAATCACAGGTTTGGGAAGGAAGGGATCTCGAAGAACAGTTTGTTCCACCCCCTGCCGTGGGCAGGGACACCTTCCACCAGCCCAGGTTGCTCCAAGCCACATCCAACCTGGCCTTGGACACTTCCAGGGGTCCAGGGGCAGCCACAGCTTCTCTGGGCAACCTGTGCCAGGGCCTCCCCATGCTCACAGGGCAGAATGTTTTTCCTAATATCCCATCTATCCCTGCCCTCTGGCAGCTGAAGCCTTTCCCCCTTGTCCTGCCTTGTAAATACTCTCCCTCCAGTCCTTGGAGAAAGTAGTGGGACAAAACTCTCCCCCCATCCCAAACCCTGCAGCCAGCAACCACAGTGCAGGTTCTCCCAGAGGATCTCCAGCTGCTGGGGCCACCAAAGTTGAGGACTCTGTCCCCTCAGCACGGCCCTCTGGCAGGGAGGGGCAAGCAGGGGCTCCCCTGATGCCGAAAGAGGGGCAGGGGCCACCCCGAGAGGCTGCCAGAGGGGGAAGGGACCCTGAGCAGCTGCTCCCAAACCAAAGCACCCCGAGGAGAGGGGACAGAGGGCTCAGGCTGTGGGCTGGCAACAAGTGACCACGCTGAGCCTCTGGGCTTGTGGCCTCGAGGCCTTGGGGCTGTTTGGCAGGGGAAGCCCCCTCCGATATCCACCGGGCACCACCTGGATTGGGAGGGGTGAGGGGTGTAATTTGGGACTTAATCCCACTTCAGACAGCTAAACCCTCTCGTGAATCTGGGCCTTAACCTTTTCATGTCTCTGTCATCCCTATAAAGTCTGGGTGATAATTTCTACCTCAAAAAAGCTTATGAGTGGGCTGAAATTATAGCTGGGCTCAAGACTATTATTAGGCTTAAGGATCCCAAGGCATTTTCTGGGAGAAGGTGGGAGCTCTGCACTGAAGTCATTTCGTTCTGAACCGTCCTTTCCCTATGGTGTTCCTGCTGCTGCTGTTTTTCCCTTTCCCTGAACTCTTCAGCAGTGACACAGCACTTTGCTGAAGGATGGTTTCTTCATTCCACTCACAGAGCTTTGTGGAGGCCAAGTCATTGCTGAGCACTTCATTTAAAACAAAAATCATTTTGCACTGAGAGGCAGAGAATCAAAATTCCTCAGTAAGTGGCAGGTCACAGCTTGGAAGCAGAAATTCAGGTTTTGGTGTAGCCCACTCACAGAATTGTCAGAGGTTTCCACTGGAGTCATCTCTGGGGAAAAAAATAATTCCACCCTCTCCAAATCTGTGTTCAAACATCCGTGACACATATTGAACATATATGTTTTATATATATTTCAAGTCTTAAAAATATTTGAACAAGGGGCATTACCTCTAAAGACTCCAGCTGAGATCTCCTTGTGCTGCCACTCTGTGCAGGGCCAGGCACCCCACAGCATTTCATTCTTCCTGCGCTGTAATTATTGTCTCCACCCAAGTTCATAAGAATTTTATAGTGGTTACTGCAGCAGCTCCACTTGAGAGTTAGAGGCTGCTTGGCTTTCCCATTAAAAGGTCTTCCTTCCCCCCACACCTGTGTTTTAATGCTTTAATCCATTTGGTAAGCTTGAGCTGCAGCCTTTCAGTCTGAGGAGGCATCCCACCCCAAAACTTCAGTTCAAACAGGTCACTGGGGTTGTCTTTCAGAGCAGAAAGGAAAGCCACTCCAGGAATACTGCTGTGACTCTTGCACAGAAACCACCTCCACCACAAAGCCCGAGAGCTGGTATTTACACAGGACTTAGGCCTTCGGATGCTGAAGTACAAATAATGTTCCTGGCAGCCAGATTCCTACCACAGCTCGAAATAGTCTCCCTTCTGGCACAGGACAACATCCCAAAATAGGGGGATTCCCGGTGGTTTTGGGTGTTTGTGGGTTGTTGGTGTTGGCAGACAAAGGGACTCAGGTCTGTGGCAGCTACTGGGTGTCACCCTAAGCTGAGAATTCTGTCCCTCTGCCCCCCTCAGGGGAGACCCCCCTGCAGAGCTGCTCCAGCCCTGGGAACAGCCCAGGGAGCACATGGAGCTGCTGGAGAGAGTCCAGAGGAGGCACCAAGAGGATCCCAGGGCTGGAGCAGCTCTGCTGGGAGGAAAGGCTGGGAGAGCTGGGATTGTTCAGCTGCAGAAGAGAAGCTTTGGGGTGACCTGATTGTGGCCTTGCAGGGCCTGAAGGAGCTCCAGGAAAGATGGAGAGAGACTATTTCCAAGGGCTGGAGGGACAGGACAAGGGGGAATGGCTTCAAAGTGCCAGAGGGCAGGGAGAGATGGGATATTGGGAATAAAGTCTTGGCTGTGAGGGTGGGGAGGCCCTGGCCCAGGTTGCCCAGAGAAGCTGTGGCTGCCCCTGGATCCCTGGAAGTGTCCAAGGCCAGGTTGGAGCAACCTGGGCTGGTGGAAGGTGTCCCTGCCCATGGCAGGGGTGGCACTGGCTGATCTTTAAGGTCCCTTCCCACCCAAACCATTCTATGATTCAGTGATTCCATGAGGCAAAATGTATCCCTTGAAAACCCCATCATGCAAACACTTACAAATTACCACAGCCTTTGTAACATTTCATCCCGTGTCAGGGAGCTGGAATGAGATGGTCTTTAAGGTGCCTTCCTTCCCAAGCTATTCCGTGATTCTGGGATTCTATTGTAGGACATCCTGTCTTCAAAGATGTCTTTCTAATCACCTGGCTCCCGAATCTCTTCAGCCTTTGTTTCTTCTCCTCAGTTAGTTAAATTTATGTCCTCTCCCAGGTACTCAGGGTTATTGTCCTCCCTGTCTTCTGCTGCAGCTCCTTCCTGCTCAATGGTCACACCATTTACCACCCACACTCCCTATCTCCTGCTGCTCAACTGCCACATGCTTTTTTCCTCTAAGTAGAATAACCTGTGCTTTTGTGACATCTTTCCTGAAGCACATCCACAGGGAAAACCCCATGGAGTAGCAGAAGCAGTAACCTGAGGGAGGGAACACGGAGGAATCCAACTGAGACCGATGCCTTACGTGTAACGTTACGTACGAGAACGTTTCCAAGGAGTGCGTTCCAAATCCAAGTGTCTTGAGGAGAGCAGGGCCATCAGGTGCCCTGCAGCAGTGGCTGCACTTTGACACACTTTGTCAGGCTGTCAGGGATTAGCAGAGAGGCCCCTGCGAGGTCGGGATGGTCCTGACACGGGACGGGGAAGTGAAACGGCTCCTCAGCGCAGAACCGAAACCGGCTGCACACAGAGCCCTGTCCGATGAAAATGTCATCATCACCCCCCAGAGAAACCACAGGGAGAGAAACCGTGGCTGTTTGAGTGAGCTGAGTCCCAGCCTTGCAACGCCTGGCGCTGTGAGCAGTCCCTGTCCTGCAAGGCACTGTCGCTCCTCCGAGGGCCGCGGGTGAAACGCTGAAGGTGTTGGTTGCTCAGTAATGGATGAAAAGCAGCATTCAGGCAAAAATGGGGGGGTTAAATCGGCAGCAACACGTTTGGGGGATGGATTTAAATTGGCAGTGATGAGTTTGGGGGATGCTGGGTGCTGGCATTCTTTTGCTTATCCCATCAGGAAGGTGTTCTCCTGTTTTCCCGAGGGAAGGGATTTGAATGTTGGTAGCACTGCAGCACAGCAAAAGTGGGGAAAAGTGACGTTAGGACCTCCCTCACATCTCCTCGTGGGAGCTGAGATCCCAGGGAGCACTCCCAGACTACTCCAGGGAAGCTTCCCAAGACGTTTTTGCTCTTTTGGTAGCAGCTCTGTATTCCTGGATCCACTTGAGACTCCTCTGAGGATCTCCCAGAGTGTTTTCATCCCTCGATTTAGGCACTTGATATCCTGGACAGCAGCTCCAGATTGCTGCCTGTGATGAATTCCCTCCTTTTGTGGAACCTGCATTTTCCAGGATCTACCTGAGACTCCTCCCTGGAGTCTTTCCACGTCTCCTCTAAGGAGCTGAGATCCCAGGTCGCGGCCCCAGACAGCTCCAGGGAAGCCATGGCTGGGAATTCTCCGGTGCAAAGGGAAGCACGTGGTGGCAGGGACAGACTTTGAGCGTCCCTGGTGCACCTGATGACCAGGGCCCTGCACAGAAGCCGCTGTGCCTCACCAGCACGTGGCTGCTGGAGCAGCTGCTCGGGGCCTGAGTCAGCTTTATTTTAACAGCTGTGAGTGACACCAAGTGTAAAACCAGCTTCTGCATCTGCTGCTGTAAATATTCCATGTCTGCAGCTTCCAGGCTCAGGCTTGTGCTCTGCCCTTCTGAAATAAGCTGGTTGTCAGGGGAAATGACCAGCAGGGACTGTCCTTACCACCCAGATAAAGGGAAACCCCAGTTTTAGTGCCTGCTTAGGTTTGACAGTGTCTCTATTAATGCTGCTTGATTTCTGTGCCGTGAGTCTGGCTGCTCAGTATAGTTCCTGTGTCACCTCAGGTTAAGTGTGACCAAAATAATTGGGACGTTTTGGCCGGGTACCATTTTTCTGGCTTCACCAAAATAATGCTTTGAAATAATTCCACCCCAAGCCACAGCCTTCTTCTGGACTTCTGGCTCTGGGAATCCCACAGCAGGGGAGGCAGGCAGCTCTGCTGCTCTCCACCACAGCTTTTTGAGTTGTTAGCCAGAGAAAAAAAAAAAGCTTGGAGAATGTAGAGGGAGGAAAAGAGTGTGAAGTGCATGTCTTGGATAAGCACTGAGTGCAGGGAGCTGGGGAGGGAAGGGGCAAAGCCAGCACTGCCAGGTCCCTGCAAAATCAAGCTGCTTTTCTACTCTTACTGCAAGAGGAAAAATAAGTCAGTATTTCATAGCTGGGTCCAAGTTTGCAGCAGGGCCACTTTTGGCCCCGTATAAATCCAGAACAAAACCCCCATTGATTCAGCCCGGGGCAGATTTCATTCTGGGTAAGTAGATGCTGTGTAAACACAGATATAAGAACTTCCTGGAGTGAGACACTCGACAGAAATGTTCAGCAGTGCACCTTTCTGCCGAGCCAGGCTGCTTTGGCAGCAGCAAACTGGGTGTATTTCCCAAAACTCCAACTTGACACGCGCTGACACCTGCGAAACATCCCTAAAAATACACAAACACGGCCCCTGCAGCTGATTTCCGTGGGCAGCTCTTGGAATCACAGAGTGGTTTGGGTTGGAAGGGACCTTAAAGATCAGCCAGTGCCACCCCTGCCATGGGCAGGGACACCTTCCACCAGCCCAGGTTGCTCCAACCTGGCCTCGGACACTTCCAGGGATCCAGGGGCAGCCACAGCTTGTCTGGGCAACCTGGGCCAGGGCCTCCCCCCCCTCCCAGCCAGGAATTCCTTCTCAATACCCCATCCAACCCTGCTCTGTGTCAGTTTGAGGCCATTTCCCCTTGTGCAAAGTCCCCCTCCAGCTCTCTTGGAGCCCCTTTAAGTAGCAGGAGGGGCTCCAAAGCCTCCCTTGCGTTTTTCTGGGCAAACACCCCAATTTTCTCCATCTCCCCATAATCACATTTCTCTGTTTGGATCTCTGGCCTGTGGGGTTCAGAATTTATAAACCATTGCCAGCATGGTGCCAGATGAGGTGAATAACAGCCTTATTTCAGATTTAAATTCAGTGGTGTCTGTGGTGCTGATGGTAAACAAATCATGTTATTTTTTTTGATGCTGCTTTCTCCAGCTGCAGCTTTTTTTTTTTTTTTTCTTTCTGATGAAGCAGCCACTGGACCAAACACAACAGGCAGAGTTTTATTCTGACTGTTCCAAACCGTCAACAAGGACAGGAGGAAAAAAAAAAACAACTCCCCATCCGAGCAAGGAATTTAGAGTCATTCAGGCTTTTTGCATCTTGGACACCGGCAAAAAGCTTTCCCTTGTCTGATGAGCAGCAGTCAACTGCTGAAGGGTGGGATAATGTTGGCCCTTCTCATCCTGTTGATCAGATTTGGAGTGCTCAGGGGCTTCAGAGGTGAGAACAGCACAAGTTGGCCCCGGTGTTCAGCAGCTGAGGTTTGGGAATGGAGGTGGAGGTGTTGCATCCTGCCCAGGGACGCAGACAGAGACCTGTTATTAAAATGCAGTGGGTATCTTGACTCTGGCAGGTGCCCAGGGAGATGTTGTGAGAACCTGCAAGGATGGATCAAATTGATCACTGAGGGTGGTTTAATACAAGCGAGTACGTGAGCACCAAAGAAGTGGAAGCCGGATGAAAAGAAAAAAAGAAATCCTAATCTTTCTTACTAGAACCTGGAATTCTCTCCCTAATGCAATAGAAATGCCTGTAATGTCATTTGTGTTGCATTTGTGCAATACATTTCCTAGTTTTCCACCCGTACCTTTTGTCCTTGTCAGCACAGACAATTCTTGGCTCCTTTCCTTTTCTTTCCTCTTCTTTTTATCTAATAATTTGGAGTAACAATTTTAAAAAAAAAACCCAACAAAACAAAACAAAACAAAAAAAAACAGCAAAAGCAAAAACCACGAAACAAATCTAATGGCCCATCTGTGATCAGCAGAACAAATCCCAAAAGCAAAAGGCAGCGATTGCATCAACCTCATCTCTTGGCCTGAATTCCCTTTCCCTCCTCCACGGCCAAACTTGTGCAGCTTTAACTCCACTTCTTCTGTCCTCCGTTCGGACGGACCTTCAGCACTGGAATCAGTCAGTGGCTCTTTTTGCCTGAGGAAAGAGTGGATTACAACGAAGTGACAGGTTCAAGCTGTGGCCTCTCTTCCCTGCACTGTGTCTGTTCTCATTCTTTCCCGCATCTGCCCGTGCAGCCACTTGTGTTTTCAGTGTCCCTTCCCAGCGCCGGCCCAGCTGACCGTGACACTGCTCAGGGATGACTAAAGCCACGCACAGCAGCTTCATGTGACCGTGTTGTCACTTGGGAGTCATTCCTTCCCCCCCGGCTTCCTCGCAGACATTCCCAGGGGCCTCAGCTCACGAGCCTATTGCTCCCTCTAGAGCCCTTCTGAGCTGCTCTGGAGGACCACTGGAATCGTGGGACGTGTGAACTCCCTGCTGCTTCTGCTCCCAGCCTCTGGCATTGGGATGCAGCTGGGATGCAGTTGGGATGCATCTGGGATGCAGGCTCCTGTATGTCACTGCAGAGCACAGGCACAGCACCATCAGATGCTTCATTCTTGGAAGCTGATCCTGGAATGGTTTGGGTAGGAAGGGACCTTAATGCTCATCCCATTCCCTCCCCTGCCCAGGGCAGGGACACCTTCCCCTAGCCCAGGTTGCTCATTTGCTAGATCAGGTTGATCTTCACCTCCTGATGGCCCAGGAATAGTATTGCTGAGCAGGTCCTGGCAGACGATATCACAGAATCCCAGGATCCCTGAGGCTGGAAAAGCCCTCCCAGCCCGTGGATCCCCCCGTACCCATCCCCACCTTGTCCCCCAGCCCAGAGCACTGAGTGCCACGGCCAGGCCTTCCTTGGGCACCTCCAGGGCTGGGCACTCCAAACCTCCCTGGGCAGCCCCTGCCAAGGCCTGACCACCCTTTCCAGGGAGAAATTCCTCCTCAGGGCCAACCTGAGCCTCCCCTGGTGCAATTTTAGACAGTCTCCTCTCCTGTCCCTTGTTCCCTGGAAAAGGCCAACCCCCCCCGTCTTCCCCCTCCTCTCAGGCAGAACCCTGTGCCTTGTGCTTCCCTTCAGCCCTTGCAACTTTGCACAGTGCCAGGGGATCTCATGGGCACTCCTGTGAAGTCCTGTGGGGACAAACTGGTTTAATCCATCCGAGGTGGTTTGGAGTGCCCAGCCCTGGAGGTGTCCCAGGAAGGCCTGGCCGTGGCACTCAGTGCTCTGGGCTGGGGGACAGGGTGGGGATGGGGCACAGCTCGGACTCAAAGCTCTGGGAGCTCTTTTCCAAGCTCAGTGGTTCTGGGATTCTGTGCCTTCAGCTCTCAAACCAGCAGTGACCCCTGAGGGCACCTTTGATAGCTCGACCTCCACCAAACCCACCAGCAGTGCCCGGATAACATTCCCAAAGTCACTCCTGTGTCCTGGCCAGAAATGCTACTGTTTCCACTACTTTTGCTGGGGGAGGGTTCTGACCGTAAAGCTCCTGCAAAAATAAACATTACCAAGCAGTTTTTCCTACCCTGCTTGCGAGGGCGGAGCGGATGGAAGGAGTGAGTCTTGGGCTCTGCCCTTACACGTACGAGGCCTTGATGTCTGTGGGAAGGGTTTCCAAAGGCAGGGCCCGGTCCCACCTCAGGACAATTCAATCCTTGTGCTCATGAGGTGCCATATGGCTGATATTAGGAACTGGCAGGGATAGTCCAGAGAGGGGAACAGTGCCTGAAGTGACTCTTTCACCCCAGCAAGGCACAGCTCGACGCTGATGTCACCCACCAGCCCTTTCGCCCTTCCAAAGGCTCCCAGGGCGGCACAGCAACAACTGGCCTCGGTTCCCTGGGGCATGGATCACACACCTGAGCTCATCTGTGAGTGGCTTTTCCACAGATTCATGGGAATGTTTACCCCAGGGACTCTCAGATTTTGATGTTGGCTCACGCTGGTTGGCTGTGACTGCAGGGACGTCCTCAAATTGTCGTTGTGACCATTGGAGGCATCCAAACAAGGCCGGAGTTTCAGAATGACTTTTTGGGGTGTTCGGTCCCTCTTTACAGCCCCCAGAGAGGTCAGCCCCTGACTTGGGCTGTCTGGCTCCGTTTTGGGCAGTCTGGAGGCGCACACACACGTGTGAAAGTGTGTTATGCAAGTGTATTTGAAAATAAAAGCCTGTTTTATGGTTGTGTTATGATACATGACAGCAAGGAGGAGAGTTTTACGGTGCTGCTGTCACCCCAGAACAGGTATATCCATAAAACACAGATTTCCCTGACAATACCTACAATCTAAATGTTCCTTTGTCAACCAGGCCCATAAATGATGAATAATGCAGAAGTGATAAAACCACTTAATAAAGGCAAATGTAAATGAAACAGAACAACCCAAGGAAAAAAAAAAAAAAAACACACACACACAACCAGAATTATTGGTAAGAGCAGTGAGTGACATGGAGGTTTATGGTTATATGGGCCTGTGGTTAACCAGTATGTGGTTAATGAATAGTCTTCTGTCAACAAGAAACAAGTTCAGTGTCTTCCTGCCCTTGCCAGCTCGTGCCACAGCCTCACACGGGCTCAGAGATCATCTGCTCTGCAGCAAATCTTGAGCAAGTTGCTTCACCTCCCTCTTCTTCTTTATTCTGGTCCTGGAGACTGGCAGTGTGGCCACGTTTTACTGCATTTCACTGTTGCTGTTCGGGTTTTTTTCCTGCCTTTATTTAATATATAGAAACATCTCGAGAGCCTGCTACAGGAATAAATTCACTACGTGTTCTAGCAGAGCAGCAGTGGTCAAAAAAACCCAAAACCACCCAAACTGGAAGCCAGATGGAAATACTGCAGATCAGTAAAGAGAACAAAGCATATTTTCAAAGTTTCTTTCAGTCTGAGTCATCTGAGTGTTGGGTATAAGGGTACAGAGAAATTAGATTTTGGAAAGGAGGAAAATCTACAGGGGTTTCTCTGACATTTGTTAACTCTAATGGGGTCGGTGGTAACGTTTTTTTGGGGGGAAGTTCATCAAACCTTGTTTCTGATGCTTCATAGGGAGATCTGCTGTGCTGGCAGGGAAACATTAACAAAGCTGTGATTAGAAACTAGATTTTGGAAAGAAGGCAAATCTACAGGGGCTTCCCTGACGTTTGTTAAGTCTAACGGGGTGGGTGGCAAAGCTTTCCCGGGGGGGAAAGTTCGTCAAACCTTGTTGCTGCCGCCTGACAGGGAGATCTGCCGTGCCGGCAGGGGAAGGTTAACAAAGCCGTAAAGCTTTGCCATGTAACTGGCGTTTGAAGAATGTCAGGAGCAGGGCCATCCTTGCTCGGGGGGGACGTAGGACCCAGGAGTTGGTGGGATTCGGGGACCTGGAATCATTCTGGCCTCTGCAGCAGTGATTTTTCATGCCCAGTTCTGCTTTCCAGCGAGGATGGGGAGGTGGGAAGACAGCGGGAGGTGCGAGGCTTGTGCTCCAGCCTCTGGAGCGTCGGGGCTGCCATCCGGGGTTCCAGCGGGATTTGTGGATTCACGGCACCACCCGAACTTCCAGGGATGTGCCGAGGACAGTTCCCAGGAGCCCTGGGGCGGGTGTGCTCGCCCCGGTGTCGCTGCAGAGCATCAGCACCAGAGGAGGAGCTGCGTTAGGAGAGGGATTGAATTGCAAGGGAATGCACACGGGGAGGGGGGATAATATTGCTGCTGGAGGCAGGCACTTGTATGCACGTTTGTGTTTACATTTATATTTACGCTTGTATTTAAATTTATCCTCATTTAAAGGGCTAAAGGGAGGGGGGAAAAAAAATAAAAATAGGAAGGTTTGGAAGGGAACAAACTCGGCACTCAGGAGGGCTGGAGCCAAGTGGTAAAATGAGGGAGGCAGATCTCCATGTGCCCAGAGGAGGAGAACCTCGGGTTTCTTACGACAGTTCCTGGTTATCTAACTTGGGGTGATGCCCCCTGATGTCTCTGACTGATAACAACGATTTCTGGCAGCATCTGAGTCCCCTGTGCTGCTGAGAGGACTGTGCTGAACCTGCTGACAGGCGGTGTTTTCACTGCCGCCCGTGCCAAGGCTGTCGTGAGCGCACGGACCAGGTCTGATCAGAGATGCAGGATGCTGCTTTTGTTATTTAAAAAACGCCAGGAGTAAATCCAGGGGCAGCAGCGCTTTCCCCAACGCAGAGCTGTGCCGTGCACACAGCAATTTGGAAGAGGCCTGCACGGTTTTCTTGCTGACTAACAGAGAAACTAAGCACTGTGCTCTGCTGTGTTCCTCACAAAGTGCTTTAATTCTCTGTGGACGAGCTGCAGGGATTTTTTTGTTTTGGTTTGCTTTGTTTTTTTCCATTCCCTCGTTTCTTGGCATTGCAGCAGCAGCTGATTTTTAAAGGGTTCTGGGTCACAACATGGAGTTGATCTCCTGGTGGCCTCAACCACAAGGTGTGGGATTTTACCATCTGAGCACCCAGTTCTCTTTAATTTTAACAAGTGCTGCTGAGCAGATTCCCGTGGCAGTTCTGGAAGAGTCAGCCAGAGATTCTGAGCCTCTCTGAACTACCACCCTCTAGAAAGCACAGATAACATCCCAGCAGCCACGCTCATCAGATAAACTCCAACTGTTAGGGGTAACCTCCTTTTTCATACATATAAACAGAGCGTAGATCATTTAAATATAAATTAATTCTTTGCCCTCAAAGCTTTGAGCAGTTGCCACGGAGGGAATGAATCCAGCACCAGGATTAGACGCCCCACGCTCTGGGCACAGCTTCATCTTCAGGTGAAATGTTCGAGTGCTCCCAGAAACGAGTTCTCTCTTCGGGGTGTTTGAGTGCTACCAGAAATGAGTTCTCTTTCCTCAGTAACACCGTTTTTTTCCTTCCTGTTGCAGGGAAAAGCTTCACGTTGACAATCACGGTGTTCACGAACCCCCCCCAGGTCGCCACATACCACAGAGCCATCAAGATAACGGTGGATGGGCCTCGGGAACCCAGAAGTAAGTGAGCTCAGGCCAGCACTGGCAGCGGGATAAGACGATGGATCAGAGCAGGGGTTCGTGAAATCCGGTGTTATCCAGAGCATGTGGAGCAGGGGGAGTGATTTCAGCCATGGCTGTCCCTCGAGTGGCTTTAATCACCCCTTCCCAAAGGCTTGTCTTTCACTGGGGTCCAGCTGGCCCAGGGCATGACTTGCATTTCTGAAGCACCTCCCCAGGGCTGCCTTGGCTCCGGCCCAAGAGCTGAGAGAAGGGATGCTGGGAAAAGGTGGGCAGCGCATACCTGGCACATCATTTCTTGCTAGTCTTGCCTTTCCGATGTTAAGAGGATCTTAAAGCATTGGAAACCAATATGTCATTGATCCAAGCCTTCAAGCTCAGCCACCCTGCAGACAGAAATAAGTGCCTGAGGCAGGACGCGGGGTTGCTGCCCCGTGGAGTTCCCTGTGCCTCACGCTGTGGCAGAGCTTGGGAGAACCTGTTTGCTCAGACAGCCACCCTGCCCTCTTCTCCTCCTTGCCTTTTTTTCAAAGAATGACATACAAGGAGGAGATGAAGGGTTTGATATCCCCGGGGAATACCCGAACCCCTCACACAGGTGGTTGTTTCGTTCAGGTGATGAGGGCTGGGTGTTCTGTCTGTGGGGTGAAGGGAGGGTGGAGCAGATGTGCAGGGAGAGATCACTGAACCACAGGCTAGTTTGGGTTGGAAGGGATCTGAAAGCTCATCCCATTCCACCCCCTGCCACGGGCAGGGACACCTTCCACTTGCCCAGGTTGCTCCAACCTGGCCTTGGACACTTGCAGGGATCCAAGGTCAGCCACAGCTGCTCTGGGAATTCTGTCTCTTCCAGCCCCTCCCCACCCTCACAGGGAAGAATTCCTTCCCAATATCCATCTATCCCTGCTCTCTGGCAGTTTGAAGCCATTCCCCCTTGTCCTGTCCCTCCAGCCCTTGGAAATAGTCTCTCTCCATCTTTCCTGGAGCTCCTTCAGGTCCTGCAAGGCCACAATCAGGTCACCCCAAAGCTTCGCTTCTGCAGCTGAACAATCCCAGCTCTCCCAGCCTTTCCTCCCAGCAGAGCTGCTCCAGCCCTGGGATCCTCTTGGTGCCTCCTCTGGACTCTCTCCAGCAGCTCCATGTGCTCCCTGTGCTGGGATCCCAGAGCTTGTGCCTGTTACCAGAGGCATTTGTTGGCCTCAGTCACAAATGCAAATGGGGCATTTTCATACTTTGATCAAAATGTAAATTGTGGTTTGTGGTTAGTGTCTTGCACTCCTCCTGCACCCTCAGCAGAAGGTCTGGCTGTTGTTTAGGTGGAGTTGTCCCAGGAGGAGAGAACAGCAGGACTCAAACACCCACTAGAGAACAAGACCCCCAGCTTGGGGCTGCTTCCCTAGAAAAGAAATGGTTGAAACTGGAACTAAAATAGCTTAGAAAACTCCTGTTTTCTTCTCAAGCCTTCATTTGCCTGAGTTGCACCATGATGCTGCATGTGCTTAGTGGAAAGGTCTGACCCATACTTTTTGGACTTGAGGACAGACTTTCAAACAAACACTGCTGGCAGGGTGAGGCTTCTTATTTGTGCTGGTTTGTTGTTTTGGTTTTGTTTTGTGTTTTTTTTGTTGTTGTTGTTTTTGTTTTGTTTTGTTTTGTTTTAAACTGTGGTTGGATTGTCCCTGAAAAATCTCCTCAGTGAAGCAGGCAGGTGTGCACATTAAAAAGATATTTGTATATGCAAGTGGTAGATTTGTATATGCAATCACCTGGGCATGCTCACAGCTTGCAGACGACAAATAAACTTGAATATACATCTGCTAGAAGGGTAAGAAACCAACTCATCCTGCAGGCACAGCTTCTCTTTTAAATCAATTCTTCGGTTGGTGTAATAGTTAATATTTAATAAGACCTCACATTTTAAAAAGGAAGTGGAGATGTGATCCAGGCAGAAGGGACATACGTGTCTTCCCGACCCAAATGGATGCAAAAGCTTCCTTGTCATTAATTCAGGCTGTTGTAAGCAAATCAGCTGCAGAGGGGGGGAGGTTTTCTGCCTGTCATCAGGAGGGGTCAGGCCCTGCCCCAGTGGGAACCCACCCCGTGGAGCGCAGAGCTCTGCTGTGCCGAGTCGTTGGTGACACAGCAGAGAAGGGGGGACGGGACCACGGAATCCTGGAATGCTTTGGGTGGGAAGGGACCTTAAAGAACAGCTCATTCCAACTCCCTGCCACGGGCAGGGACATCTTCCACCAGCCCAGGTTGCTCCAAGCTTCATTCAGCCTGGCCTTGGACACTTCCAGGGATCCAGGGGCAGCCACAGCTTCTCTGGGAATTCTATCCCAGCCCCTTACCACCCTCACAGGGAAGAATTCCTTCCCAATATCCCATCTAACCCTACTCTCTAGTAGTTTGAAGCCATTCCCCCTTGTCCTGTCCCTCCAGCCCTTGCAAATAGTCTCTGTCCATCTTTCCTGGAGCCCCTTCAGGCCCTGCAAGGCCACAATCAGGTCACCCCAAAGCTTCTCTTCTGCAGCTGAACAATCCCTGGAGCTCTTCCAGCCTTTCCAATGGTACTGACTGCATGAGGACATTCCCTGACCCCACCTGGGTTTAGTCAATGGAGTAGCATCCCCAGCTCCAAAAAATGGCATTTTCACGGCATCTGCTTCTGGACCTTCTTTATGAGCGGTGGATGCCGCTGTCCCTCCTTTCCCCCCAAACCCAACCCATTTCTGCAGCTTGGGTTTGCCTCAGGAAATGAGCTGCCTCGTGAATCTTTGTGCCAGGGCCTCACCACCCTCTGAGCCAAGAATTTCTTCCTAATCTCTGATCCAACCCTGTCCCCTATCAGTTAAAAACCATTCTCCCTCATCCTGTTACTCTCTGCCTACATGAAAAGTCCCTCTCCCTCCCTTTTAGAACCCCTTTAGGCCCTGGAAGGGGCTCTGAGGTCTCCCCAGGGCCTTCTCTTCTCCAGGCTGAGCAGCCCCAGCTCCCTCAGCCTGTCCAATTGTTACATTATATTACTATTATATTATATTCATTTTCAAAGGGGCTTCAAAAAAAAAAGTCTTTGGGTTTGACTCCTCACCAAGGGTTTCCAAATCCCGGTGGCAGCTGTGACCAGCCCAGTGTCTCTTCTCTCCCTGTGTTTGATGGAGATACGGACTGGCCTGACTCACACACGGCATCCTGTTGTGGTGGGATGTGTCCAAGCCAGCTGGGTGCTGAAGGGATGGAAAATGATGTTGGTCTGCTTGTACTGAGACCAGAATCAAAATAAAGCTGCTGGGTTGGAGTGTTTCCAGTTTCAGTAATGGATATTCGGGAATGCTCGCAGAGCATTCACAGGAGTCGCTCACTGGAGCTGGAGGCATTACAGAAAGACCAAGAGGTGTTTTCTGAGATGTCCTGACTCACGAGAGATCTGGGGAAGTCATGGCAACAAAACGAGATGCTGGTGTCTTACAGAGATCTAGAAAAAGTTGTGCTGAAGTCCAAAACCAGTTCCAGCAAGTTTTTTAGTTACTTACTGTCTGTGAGGGTTCCAGTGAGTGCCCGTGTTCTCTGTGGAAAATGCTGGGAGGGAACAGCCCAGGGCAGGGTCAGATCAGAGATCAGAAACGATTTCTCCCTGCAGGAGTGGTCAGGCCTTGGGATAAGTGTCCCAGGGAGGTGGTGCAGTCCCTGTGTCTGGAGGTGTCTGGATGTGGCCCTTGGGGACACGGCTCAGGGGTGATTGTGGGGTGGCACTGGATGATCCTGGAGGTCTCTCCCAACCCTGATGTTTCTGGGCTCTCTGGGCTCTCCGGGACGTGTGGAGGTGACACAACAGGTGACAGGAACACCGTCACACCTTCTCCCTGCACGAAGGTCTGCAGACACCCACTTCTCCCACGTCCTGGCCGTGCTCTCTGCTGACCAGCTCCTCGCCCAGGAGCAGATTTGCACCTGTAAATTTTCCTTCACAGTTGTGACAAGCTCTCAGGGGTGGGGCTTCCACCTTTTGCCCCAGGATTTCTGCCTGTGCCCCTCCAGACAACACTTCCCATCAAACCGTCACGGCTCGAGGTACTTCAGGATCTGGCTCTTCCCCCACTGCTTTCGTGACTTTTTTTTTTTTTTTTTTAAATCTTCTTTGAACTTAGAGTTTCTGTTCTCCCCTTCTGAATAAATGCTTATTTTCAAAATGTTTTTTTTTTTTTTTTAATTGTGAGAAGGAATCAGACTGCACTGTCAGGGAGAAGGGCGAGATGACCTAAGCCATCTTCCAGCTTCTGCGATTCTATGATTCATAAAGCAATTTATGTTTTTATGAGCTAAGTCCGTGGGGAAAATCATTAGCAGTAACCAGATCAAGAGTAGTGCTCCTGATGAAAATACTTTTGGTCGGCAAAACTTGGTAGGAATAGCATGACTCTTAAATTAAATATTTCCCTTAGGCCATTTGACCTACCGCGTACGTCTGCTGAAAAAATTAGGTTTTTTTCTTCTTTTGACTGCTCCTCTCTGTTTTCCTCATTGAATTGTTTCAACCTACATAGCTCTGAAAAATTCACTAATGGACCAGGTGCCCGAGAGGGAGGCAAAAGGAAAAGGCTGCATGGATTTAGCCCCGGTCCAAGGTTAAGCTGGGCATTAAATGTGATTATCCCCTGCTGGATACGTAGTTTTCCCAAATAGGTTTTTGACATCCTCATATCAAAGGGCAGGAGCAGAGAGAGAGGAATATATCGCTGAGAAGGAGCTTAAAAAGCTGCTCCAAGAAGAGCCTTTTTAGGAATGAAAATTGCCTTTTGCCTCCTGGCAAAGCCAGGGAGGGACACAGGGGCAGGTCAAGTGGAGTTAAGGACACCCCCAGACCTTGATCTGGGGCGAGCCTGTCTCACCTGGGAGGTTCCAGGAAAGCCTGTGGCCTGTGGATGTTGTGAAGGAAATCTCCAAATGCCCCCTTGCCTGTCCTCAGGTGGTTTTTGGGGAGTCCCCAGGGGCTGGTGCTGTGCAGTGAGGTTCAGTGCACCAGATCTGCTGATCCTTCCCCGTGTCCTGTCCAAGCTTTGCCCACAGATTTCTACTCCCTGAGCAGCTTCTGGGAGGAGGCAGCAGAGCCCATGACAGGCTGGAATCCTCCCATTCCATAGCAGAAAGAGGGAAGACTCTTCTTCCACCTGTCGGGTTGGGGTTTCCTCAGGATTCCTCTGAGGGTTTCACCACTTCCACCTTCAGCCTTTTGCACGAGAGAAATGAGGGAATCAAAGAATATCCTGAACTGGGAGTGACCCACCAGCATCATCCAAGGGTGCCCAGCACACCCCAACACTCCCCCTGGCCCTGAGAGCGTTGTCCAAACGCTCCTGGAGCTCTGGCAGCCTTGGGGCCGTGCCCACTGCCCTGGGGAGCCTGGGCAGTGCCAACCACCCTGTGGGGGAAGAGCCTTTTCCTAATATAATAATTATAAAAGCCAAACTGTTCTCAAACCCCCCTGCCAGCTGAAATAAAACTAAATGCCTTCATTTCTTGCTTCCCTTCTGCTACAAGAGCCTCCATGTGTTGGAAACTGAGGCTGACACGTCCCAGCTGTAGCTTAGAAACCATGACAGAGTGAAGCACCACGTTGTTGGAAGAGTCCCACCATAACAGTTTGTATTAGATCTTAGGAAGGAATTCCTGGCTGGGAGGGTGGGGAGGCCCTGGTCCAGGTTGCCCAGAGAAGCTCTGGCTGCCCCTGGATCCCTGGAAGTGTCCAAGGCCAGGTTGGACGGGGCTTGGAGCACCCTGGGCTGGTGGAAGGTGTCCCTGCCCAGGGCAGGGGGTGGCACTGGATGATCTTTAAGCTCCTTTCCAACCCAAACCATTCCATAAATCCATGACTCTATGAAAACATGTAAAGGAAAAGGTGGTGCTTACAGTTCAGAGGCTTTTTCTGAGGCTTTTTCTTCCTTTCCTGGTGTTTCCTCCCTCTCAGTCTCACGATCCAACTTTGGTAACTGCTTTAACAAAATCTTGACTAAGGTAGTTGCCTCCGAGAGCTTCCAACCTACACAGACCGTGTCCAGACAGAAAAAAGGGATGGGCTGCAAGGAAAGCTGAGGGTTGTGGCACTGCTGGGTCTGTGGCTGATGTGGGGGACTAGTCCTTAAGTGATGGGGGCACTCTGGGGACATTCATAGCTGGCTTGTGGAAGAGTTCTGGCTGGGGGATTTACAAAACATTGTATGTTTTACAAAGCATTTTGTGTCCAGAGAAGGGAATGGAGCTGGGGAAGACTGTGGAGAACATGTGCTGTGAGGAGCAGCTGAGGGAGCTGGGGGGGTTTATCTGGAGCAGAGGAGGCTCAGGGGGGACCTCATTGCTCTCTGCAACTCCCTGACAGGAGGGGGCAGGGAGGGGGGGTCGGGCTCTGCTGCCATGTCCCAAGGGAAAGGAGGAGAGGGAATGGCCTCAAACTGCCCCAGGGCAGGGTCAGGGCAGAGATCAGAAACAATTTCTCCCTGCAGGAGTGGTCAGGCCTTGGGATAAGTGTCCCAGGGAGGTGGTGCAGTCCCTGTGTCTGGGAGTGTCCCAGAGGTGTCTGGATGTGGCCCTTGGGGACATGGATTGGGGTGATTGTGGTGGTGCTGGGTGAGGGTGGCACTGGATGATCCTGGAGGTCTCCTCCAACCCTGGTGACTCTGGTGTGAACTAAAGTGTTGCTGGTTCCAAACAGGCACAGCCAGCTGGTGATTGCTCTTGGTTCCCTCTCTGTGTGTGTGTGTGTCCAAGGGTGAAAAAAGAGAAATTGGATCCATTTAAACCAAACAAAGCAATATATTACTGCAGGGGCAGGTTTGCAGGGCTGCTCCTGAACAGGCAGGGCAGTGCCAGCAGCCCCCCAGGACGGCAGAGGAGCCACAGCCTGGACCATTTGTGCCGTGGTTGGGCACCTTTTCTTCCCCCCTGTGAGAGCTGTGCCTGCCACCAGCCCGTTTGTCACGAGGCAGGCACAGGAAGAGTGAGGGCAGAGAGCTCCCTGTGCCTTTGTGACCTGTGTTTTCTGAGGAAAGGGGGAGAGTGAGGGGGAAATCCGCCCTTCTCCACCAGGCGTGAGCTTACAGCTGGAGTTACTCCGGGCATTACTTCAGTCACCCACAGAGGTTGTGGATTCCCCATCCCTGGAAGTGTCCGAGGCCAGGTTGGGTGCAGCAGAAACACTTCCAGGACTGGGGAGTCCAGAACTTCTCTGGGCAACCTGTTCCAGTCCCTCCCAGGGGAGAATTCCTTCCCAATATCCCATCTAACCCTGCCCTCCTTCAGCTTAGGGCCGTTCCCCCTTGTGCTGTCACTCCCTGTCCTTGTGGAAGTCCCTCTCCAGCTCTCTTGGAGCCCCTTCAGGTGCTGGAAGGACTTTATGGAGTTCAAGTGGCTGGCAGTGAGAAGGGTTATAAAATTTATGTGAATGCCTGGCACTCCCTGGCAGCGAGGGGTGGTGGGAATCTTTTTTATCCTGTTCAATAGGATACAACCTCGGTGGGTTTCCAGTACTCCCATCCTTGAGGTCTCATGGTGCAGACGCTGCTTTTCCATACGGAAAAGGTGGAAAGGGATTATTTTCCCTGGCATTTATCAGCCTCGCTGCTGAGTCAGTCGAGGCTGGGTGATGTGAGCAGGGAATTTGTCATTTATTTTAGTTCCATAAAATCATCGAATATGTGGAACAGGAAATCCTGTGACAGCAGTGCTTTTCTGGCAGTGTGGTAGCTCAGATGTGTTTGCTTGCTGAGTTATTTGGCTGTTATTTTAAAGATACACAGAAGTGATGACAGGACAAGCTCCTTCCTCACAGAAAGCAGGGGCACGGAAGACCAGGGCTGCTGCTGCTGCTGTGTGGGTTAGGAACGATGTTAAGACTGACCCAGTCCTACAGAAATTATTTCAACCCCTTTTTTGAGCCGCTTCGTCTCACACAGCTCTTTTCTCACCCCTCTTGAATTGGTGTGATTTCAAGTTGAGAGCAGGCAGGTAGTTAATCCTCTTTCTTTGTTTTTTTTTTTTCTTTTCTTGTACACTTAATATTCATTACTTTGTTGCCTGGTGGTTGAATAGTTACAAAGGCTGTGTTGAATATTTGTGAGTGTTTACCTAAATTTGCATGAGGGCATTTTCAAAGGATACAAAAGCCTCATGGAATCATTGAATCATAGAATGGTTTGGGTGGGAAGGGAGCTTAAAGCCCATCCAGTGCCACCCCCTGCCACGGGCTGGGGCACCTTCCACCAGCCCAGGTTGCTCCAAGCCCCGTCCAACCTGGCCGTGGACACTGCCAGGGATCCAGGGGCAGCCAGAGCTTCTCTGGGCAACCTGGGCCAGGGCCTCCCCCCCCTCCCAGCCAGGAATTCTTTCCTAATATATAAATCTCAATATCCCATCTAACCCTACTCTCTGTCAGTTTGAAGCCATTCCCCCTTGTCCTGTCCCTCCAGGCCTTGGAAATAGTCTCTCTCCATCTTTCCTGGAGCTCCTTCAGGTCCTGCAAGGCCACAATCAGGTCACCCCAAAGCTTCTCTCCTCCAGCTGGACAATCCCAGCTCTCCCAGCCTTTCCTCCCAGCAGAGCTGCTCCAGCCCTGGGATCCTCTTGGTGACCCTCCTCCATCTCTCTCTGCTGAAATCAGTGGGTGAATGCTCTGGAACTCCGACAAAAGCACAAGAAGGTGAATGTCTGTTATTTCTGAAGGTCTTTCCCAAGCAGTCCTTAGGTCTGACTTTGTGCTGTCAACTGCACTTCCCCACACAGGATTTGTAGCTGTTAAGGTCAGTGAACAAGACTAAGATCTTTTTGTGGGGAGCATTTTCCACAGAAATAGGAAACTGTGAGTGAACAAAAGGGTTGAGGCAGCTGCTGGGGCTTTGCTTCAGCTGGGGAAGGACAGGCTTGGAGTTGAAACCCTAGATGTGTTTGAAGGGTGTCATATTGCCTTTATCCTTCCTAGAAGGAGGTTCCCTAGCAAAGCTGGGCTGTTGGAGCACCAATCCCACTTTCCCTCCAGGCAGTTGATGAATTTTCCGTCAGAGATGTGCTGGAGGGCAGCAGGACCTGACTGCACCCAAGCTCTGTGACCTGGTTCCTTCAGCCTGCTCTCCACAGGAGGTGGGAGAGAGGGTCTCCTCTTCCTCAGGGTCTCCTCTTCCTCAGGGCCTCCTCTTCCTCAGGCTCCTCAGAGGGCTGGGAGAAGAGAGAGAGGGAAACTTCCACCCCACGTGGAGTGCTCAGATGGTCACTAAACAAGGTTTTGGCAGTGCCAGGACATTTTCTGAAGCCTCTGGGTCTGAGGAGTTGCCTCGCTCAAGGGTTTCCCAAAACACCCCGTGTCCAAGGGGAAGACTGGACGAAGTTGTGCAGCACTTTCAGTGAACAACCCTTTCTTTGGAATATAAGTGGAAGGAGTAAAAACCCACCTGCACTGCAGTCCCTCCCATCTTTCCCTGGCCTGGATTTTCGGGAGGTGCAGCATTCCCTCCTCCCAGGCCCACGCGGAAACACCGCAGGCTTTTGCCTCCTCCTCTGCCTTCCGTGGGGAGCAATGCAAAAAGGACTTGGTTTTTGCTCTGCAGCTCCCTTGCTCTTGGCTGCAAGTGGGAATTGTAAGCAGTAAATGCATTTCCTACTCGTGTTAGTGATGACTCTTGGTCAGGCTGTTGCTGTGTCGGTGCTGGGCAGCTCCATGAAAAGTGTGAGGGAGAGCGAAGCCTGGGAGAGGATGATGTCCTTCCAGAGCCTGAAGGGGCTCCAAGAAGGGTGGAGAGGGACTTTTCACAAGGACATGGAGGGACAGGACAGTGGGGAATGGCCTTAAGCTGAAGGAGAACAAGGTTAGATGGGGTATTGGGAAGGAATTCCTGGCTGGGAGGGTGGGGAGGCCCTGGCCCAGGTTGCCCAGAGAAGCTGTGGCTGCCCCTGGATCCCTGGGAGTGTCCAAGGCCAGGTTGCAGCAACCTGGGCTGGTGGAAGGTGTCCCTGCCCATGGCAGGGGTTGGAACTGGATGATCTTTAAGGTCCCTCCCAGCCCAAACCATTCCATGATTCAGTGAAAGACCATTTTGTCCCTGCGTCTGAATCATGAGAGCAGGATTTGTCTGTCGCTCGAGGACACGATGTGCTCGTAAAGAACTTAAACACATCCCGAAGAGACGGAAGGATGGAAACATCTTCCTTGCCTTCTGTAATCATGGCACAGATAAGGAACAGCCCTTCTGGGAGGAGGCGGGAGAAAGAATTCCACCAGCCATAAACAAAAAAGAAAGTTGCTAGATTTTCTTTTTTTGTTGTAATAGCGCCTGACCTTTGTTCTCCCTTTGAGCCCGGAGCTCGAGCCCATTAACCACCAGGCCACCTCCTCCAGGCTGACCAGGCCAGAAAAGCCAGGCTGTGTCACAACAAAGCTGCAGGGGAAAAAAAAAAAAAAGAAAAAAAAAAAAAAAAAAAAAAAGAAAAAAAAAAAAAGAATTATGCCACGGCGTTGATTTAATTATTAAGGATTCTGTTTGTCTGGCTGGGTCTGCCTCTCCCACCTACACCCTGTTCCTCATTACCTGCCCCACGTATCTTCGCCATCTCGCCGCAAACAGTTTTGGTTGACCACACCACTTCCCCCTGGAAAGTTAATACTGTTTGACTCACTCTGCGCTGCTGAAGGCCCGGCCAAAGAAAACAAGCCAAAGAATAACCTGCTTGTGTGCACTTTGGAAACTTCTCAGAGGCCCTGCTTTCAAAATGCTCCACAGTAGCTTTACTATATCTCTCCGCAGCTGCAGAGAAAACGAGGGAAGCAAAAAATAAATGGCTCAAGAACCTAAAATAAAGCCTGGGCAGAACCACATGAAATTTATGAGCTCTCAGTGAACTGCAGGCCTGTGTAGGCACAATGGAGCGTTGGTCCAGAGGAGGGACTGCTTAGGAACTTACAGATTAAAATATCCAAACGCATTTCTTTGGAAAAACAGGTATTTTCAAACCACTCTGTGGCAGCACCAGTCGCTGGATTTGGTCAAAGCAAAGGTCTTTAGTTCAAGGGAAGTGTGTGTAGTCCCGGCTGTACAATCTTTTTGGACAGGAGCAAAGCTACAAGTCATCAAAGTCTGAATGGTCTGCATGCACGGGGAGTAAATTTATTTTTGTGTTGCCAAATTCCCCTGGTTTACATAAACACTGAGCCACAGGACCTGACCTTTAAGTTGCAGGTCCCTTGTTCAGCCCTGTCTGAGGCTGAGTGATGGAGACCTTTCAGTGCCTGGAGATATCCATGATGAAATGTTTCTGTCTGAGCCGTTTCTTTGACCTCCAACGCTGTGACGATGTTTGTGCAACTCACTTTCCTCTTCCTTCATCCCCTCGGAGGCACTGCCAAGGTGACAAATCCTCTCATCCCTCACTTTTCCCACTCAGGCTGAGGCAGCTCCGACCTCTGCTCTGGGGGAGCAGGACCAGGACCCAGGGAAGGGCTGGAGCTGGGCCAGGGCAGGCTCAGGTGGGATCTCAGCACAAGGTTCTTCCCCCACAGGGTGGTTGGCACTGCCCAGGCTCCCCAGGGCAGTGGGCACGGCCCCAAGGCTGCCAGAGCTCCAGGAGTGTTTGGACAACGCTCTCAGGGCCAGGGGGGATTGCTGGGCTCTCTGGAGTTGGGCTGGACGATCCCTGTGTGTCCTTCCCCTCTCAGGATATTCCGTGGCTCCACAATCGTGTTTCTGCAGCTTTTCTTTGCACAGAGGTGCCTTTTTTGTGCCTGTGTTTTTCTTGGTTGCTCCCCGAGCCGTTGGATGGCTGCTTGGGCCTCATTCTGCACCTCCTCTTTCATACCTCTCTCCAGCTGTGACGTCTGAGCCCGGGGCTGGAGGGAATTCCTCCGGCCGTTGGTGCGTGGGGGAAGATGCAAACCTTAAAGAAACAAAAGAGGCTTTTGGCAACGTGATGCTTGAGTTGGGAGTCATTCAAACGTCGTCGAGGGCTCAGGATTTTCAAAGTGTATGCACTGAGATGGGGGAAAGAGAAAAGAAAGCGCAGCGTGTCATTTCGCAGACTAATTTAACCTCCATGAATAACTTCTTCCCTCCCAACTCCTGACGCTCGGCTCCGCGACTTTTCCTTCGCTGCCATGACCTGATTCCCGGGGTGAACCCAGGGAATAATTGCACTTCCACGGCAGAAATAGAGGGCAGACATCTGTCAGATTCAGCAGAAGCTCTGGTGGATGCACAGCAAGCAGAAGAATGGTGGGTGGCTTTGAGTGGAGATGCACTTGTGCATCCCTGTTAGTTTGTACCTCCCGGCGGAGCTGGGCAGGTGGAGGAAGCCTCTCAAAAATTGTCAGGATTGCTTTCTCTGGCTGTGGGACCTCGGGGTGGATGTGAGGCTTCTCATATGTTCGTCAGGAGCCAGGGAAAGAGCTGGAGAGACCCAGCCTGGAAGAGCCTGGGGCCCGGCAGTCAGTCGGAGCAAGGGAGAGCAGAGCCTCTCCAGGGCCTTTTTCCTGAGGACATTCCCCACTGGAGCTCTCCCAGTACAAATTAGGAGTCTATCAGGGACTAAAAGGGCTCTCAGCCTGCAATTAGGGCAGAAAATAAGAAACTGGCCGCCCAGAGAGGTCGTGGAGTCTCCCTCTGTGCAGACATTCCAAACCCACCTCGACACATTCCTGTGTCTGGGTGACCTTGCCTTGGACTGGAGGATCTCCAGAGATCCCTCCAACCCCGACTGTTCTGTGATTCCGTGAACCGAAGTTCATTTCCTGGTGCGTATCAGGCCAAAGGGTCTTGATCCAGCCCCTCCCACCTGCCTGGGTTTGTTCTGGGGCAGGATTCCCTCTTTTGGCAATTTTTTTGCTCCACCTGCAGCGCCCGCGTGGGTTCGTTTTTTCCAAAGAAGAAGTAAGATAAAGAAAAGTCATCAAAATGTTGTTTAAGTACTGTTAAAACATCAGGGGAAAAAAAAGCACCAGCTGCTCAGGGTGCAAGAACACCCAGCAAAGGTGGGAAAAGCTGCCTGGGGATTCCCTCAGGCAAAGCAGGGAGTCCCTGGAGAGCTGGAAACCTCCTGTGCCGATCTTTGGTCACCGGGTTGGTGTCACTTGTTCAACACCCCGTGAAACTGGAGCCACCAGGGGAAAAACCGAACACTCAGCAAAGAATTGTGCCTTAAAACACGTGTTTTGTCTGCAGCTACTCAGAGGAAGGAGTAGATTTTTCCAGACGGGGCGAGGGTTGCCAGGGAAGGGGTAGGAGAAGCACATCTGGAAGGGCTTCCCGGTGTCCCGGGGTGGCTGGATGTCAGCCTGGCAGCCACTCGGGGCACACCCGGCCTCATTCACACACTTCCAGCACCTCGTGCCTGCAGTCAGCTCAGGTCTGATGACCAACACCGATCCTGCTGGTAATTACAGGCACGGCCTGAAAACGCTGAGGATAATATCCTGTCTGCCACGGTGTTCCTTCTGTCTGGAAACGGGGCTTGTGCTGTCCAGGACACAAGAAAAACGGCCAAAAAATGTAGAAGTGCTGATGAATCTACTTGAAACTCTGACTGCCTTATTTGTCCTCGCCCACAGCTCGAATGTTTCGCGCTGAGGAAATAGGAAATATCCTACAATGTGTATAATCCCTTTTTTAGGAATGTTTTACGTTATATTTTTCACACTGGACAGGAGGCTGGTGAGCTCTGACACTGCCCCAAGCTGCTCCTTCTAATGTTCACGTAGGAAATCAGGGAAAAAGAGTGGGTGAAGCATTTTATATCTGGGATACGTGCACACAGGGGAAAAAAAATGCTGATTTATGCACTTAAGGCACTGTTTCTGTTGTGAGCAAAATACATATGCCCTTATTGCCAGCAGTATAGTTGATTTTCAAGCATTTCTCAGCTTGGTAGCAATATAGGAGAATTATACCTTAATTTATAGAATCAGGGAATGGTTTGGGTGGGAAGGGACCTTAAAGCCCATCCAGTGCCACCCCCCTGCCATGGGCAGGGACACCTTCCACCAGCCCAGGTTGCTCCAAGTTCCATCCAACCTGGTCTTGGACACTTCCAGGGATGGGGAATTCTTATTTTCTTTTACAAGAATACATCTTTTTTTCCACTAAACACACTGTGCTCACTTCCTAGAGTAATAGGAAAGGGTATATTTTCTTCCCATCCTTCACTAGGTACAAAATAATTGCATTAATTTGAGCTCCACGGCACAAAACAATGATTAGCACTTTATTACCCAGACACAATGAGACATGGGTTATTTTCTACCCCACTAGAGCTGGAGCCAAACCAAGGCCCTGAACACGAACAGCCCTGAAAGGAGGAGATGCTTGGATCGAGGTCCAATGTGCTTCCAAAGCAGTTTTCCTTAAATTAAACCCTCGGATCTCGTCACTCAGCCCCTACTTTGGCAAAGTCTGGCCAGACACTGCGTTTTCCTGTGTATAATGCACTTTTTGGGTGTGAAATTTTCCATTTCCACATGGGAAAAGGAGGGGGGAACAGAGGAGGAATCCAGGGAGAAAGGGTTGGGTTTAATTCAACTCCCCTGTTGTGGTTTAACCCCGGGGGACAGGGAGAAAAACTGGAGAAGAAAAACCCACGGGCTGAGATAAGAGCAGTTTAATAGTTGAAATTATTGGGGGGGAGGGAGGGAAATAAATAAATAAAAGGGAGAGAAAATTATAGAAATTATAGGAATTACAGAAAAAAAAATAACAAACAAAAGGAGAGAAATAAAACCCGAGAGAAACGATTGCTCACCACGTGCTGGCTGATTCCTGTCCCCGAGCAGCTGCAACCAGGAGCAAGGAACATTCCCTTTATTATCTTCCTGCAAGTACAACCTGAGGATTTGGGGCAGAAACGATGTGAGCAACACAGAGGAAAAGCTGTGGTGCTTCTGCTCAGGAGCCTCTGGCCTGGCTGCTTCTCAGCCTTGAGTCTCTGTCAGACTTGGTCCCACAAGCCTGAACCTTTGGTGGGTGTTTGTAGCTCTGAGGCACCAGCTCCAAATAGAATCATGGAATCCTGGAATATCCCGAGTTGGAGGGACCCCCAAGGATCACCCAGTCCAAGCCCTGGCCCTGCCCAGGACACCCCAACACTCCCCCTGGCCCTGAGAGCGTTGTCCAAACGCTCCTGGAGCTCTGGCAGCCTTGGGGCCGTGCCCACTGCCCTGGGGAGCCTGGGCAGTGCCAACCACCCTGTGGGGGAAGAACCTTGTGCTGAGATCCAACCTGAGCCTGCCCTGGCCCAGCTCCAGCCCTTCCCTCAGGTCATGGTGGTCGGATTTGGGAGTGGACGAGAGCAGGCGACAGGAGATTGGAGTCATCCTGTGACGATTAACAGAGAAAAATAAATCACAGAACCATAGAACGGTTTGGGTTGGAAGGGACCTTAAAGATCATTTAGTTCCAACCCCTCCTGCCATGGGCAGGGATGTCCATTAAGCCATGCCAGCAGTGTTTGGTTATAGAAGGGTCCTGCATTCCCACAAGCATTTTGTTGGCTTCAGGGGGCAGACTGAGAGCAGTGGTGCCCTTCCTCACCCCGTGGTTCACCCGCTTCTCCCGCTCTGAACCCCAGAGCCACCGAATGACACCTTGGAAAACCAGGTTAAAACAGGAGCCCTGTTTCCTTCTGTGCACCTGGAGGCAGCCTGGAGCACTGCTGTGGTCCTTGTGGGGCCAACCACGGTGGGAACCCCAGGCTGAGCCGCCATTCCCAGCAAGCTCCCAGTGGGCACAACCCCAGGGGCTTCCAAGGCACTTTGTTCCCATCTTTTCCTCTTCCAGAGCCCCAACCAGTTGGCTGTGGGCCAAGCCAAGCGCTCCACGGTCTCTTGGAGTCCATAAAGCTGCATTTCCCTCCCATTAAAGGGGGAAAGCACTTTCATGTTGCGTTCCTGTAAAAGTGTCGGAAAAGCCAATGTTTACTCGGCCCTCCTTGTGTAATATTCCATGTAAGAAACACCCTCCCGACCTCACTGAGGCAGCATTGGAAAGGATAAGGTAGAAAAGAGAAGCCCCAAAGCCCCCAAACCCTGTGGTTTAGCCAAGCTGGCTGGATGTCCTGTTTATTCCAGTGTCTCCAACCCTGACCCTGCAAGCCAAGGGGCTGGGGGGTGAGGGGGCAGAAATGTTGCCTTTTCTTTTCTCTGTTAGTCCCCCCAGACTGATCCTTGTCAAAAAGGAAGCGGTGGGGACACGGGGAGTGTGGGAGCTCTCGTGCAAACTCCGTGCCAAGGTCTTCCTTCGACAGCTGCAGGTTGGACCGACTTCCACAAAATCCCGTCGGCTTTGTGGCAGGTCCTCGTGGCCAAACTGCCGGCTCAGCAGAGCCAAAACGGCTTCCAAGCACATTCCTGCTGCTCTTTTTCATCCTGCTCCCCTGGAAAAGGGAAGCCTGGCCTTGTGGTCACGGCGAGTTGGGCCGGCAGACGAGCGTCGGCCACAGGGTCACCGCCTGGCTGGGGGCGAGTCCCCTAATTCCTCTGTCACTGGGTTTGCCACCTGTAAAAGGGGCATAATGACAGTCCTGGCCTTCGCAGGGGTGAGCTGAGGACAACCTGCCTGCTCTTGAAGAGAGGTGTTTAGAGGGGAACTTCAAAGTAAAGTTAATGAACACCAAAACACAAGTCACCCTCACGGAGCTCTGCCTGTGCACGTAGAGTGGCTTGGGAAAACCATTTCTTCCTGGGATGTTTTCCTGACACAGTCCTGCACTTCTCCTTCTGCAGAGCTTCGTGCCAGGCAGGTCCTGTGGCGCTCCCTGCAGCTCTCAGCATGGGAGGAAAGCTGAAACAGCTCTGCTGCTCGGGGCTGGTGGGGCGGGAAGAGCCCCTTTTGGAGCTACCTCCTGAGGTGACAATTGCCCGGCGTTGATTCTGAGTGTTTCCCACCCAAAATTACCCCCGAAACAACAGCAGAGCTCCCCTGGGGAGGAACCTGTTGGCGCTGGTCTTTCTTCCCTGAGTGCAGTGACACGAGTGGAACTTCCACAAGCCCAAGGGATGAGGCAGGTCTTGGCTGTGCTGATGCACCACGGGGACCCCCAGGCTCTGGAGGAGGCTCCATGCAGGAGGATGAAGGCTGAAACATCCCCTTCAGTGCCCAAAGTTCAGCTGGACGCTCTGGGGCAGGTGGGGGCAGGGATTTCACTTGGTGGGTGCAGAGTACAGAGGCATCTTGGACATTGGGAGGAATTTTGGACATCAGGAGGAATTTCTCCCTGGGAAGGGTGGTCAGGCCTTGGCAGGGGCTGCCCAGGGAGGTTTGGAGTGCCCAGCCCTGGAGGTGCCCAAGGAAGGCCTGGCCGTGGCACTCAGTGCTCTGGGCTGGGGGACAAGGTGGGCATCGGGCACGGGGTGGATCCACGGGCTGGGAGGGCTTTTCCAGCCTCAGGGATTGTGTGAGATTCTCCCACCAGCTTGGAGGGCTCCCACCTGGGCACAGGATGCCCTGAGGTGAGCTGGGGAGGACGCTAAGCCTGGTTTCATTGGCCCTGCTCCCCCTCCGCTCGCTCAGAGCAGGCTGGGCTCTGTCTGCCCTGGGCCAGCCTGACACACATTTAGCCCCTGAGTGAGACTCAAAGCAGGGAAGTTAATTCCTGCCTCAGCAGCCCTCGTCCTGTTGGCTTCAGAGGAGCTGCTCAGCCCCATGTGAGGCTGTTGGCACGGGGGCTGGCACTGCTGGCACGGGGGAAGGGAAGGGAAGGTGGCAGGGGGTCACGCTGGGCCTTCGTGCCCTCACCCAGAAGCAGGAGATGTCTGAGGAGCATCTGAAATCGGGAATAAATGACATCAAGGGGATGGATTTGGAAGGGTCTGGCTCTTGGCTCTGCAAGCCCTGGGCTGAGCCTGCTGAAGCTTAAAATAATCCAAATGTATGAGGTATTTTACACATCTTGTATGACTCTGCACCTTGGCTTCCCAGTCCCGGGTCAGGAGCCCAAGGCTGGAGGCAGCTTCCAGCTCTGCACTGCTGACAAATGAAGCCTTTGCTCTTGACCAACCAGAATGGCAGATAAAAGTCCTTTTCATCTGCCTTTGCTTCTCCCTTCTTTTTGTTTTTCTTTTTTTTTTTTTTTTTTTGAAGCCCTAATGGGTCTCTTTAATGATGAAACCACTACTATATAATATGTCTTTTTACATTTTAATTCCTCCCCCCCCCCTCCCCTTGGGATAATTTACAGCACAGTGTGGAATCTGAGACAGCTCAAGCTGTGCCAAAGGGCCTGGCAGCAGGAAGAAACGCCGAGCCACTGCCATTTGGAACCATAAGACAAGTTATAAAATTTAATTTTAGAAATGCAGCTACTGGGAACTGCTTTTAAATGCACATTTTCCTTTCAGTGCATAAAGTGGGCCTGTGTCTTGCCGGGGATGTCGGGGTGGCTTGAAAGAGGGCTCTGTGGAGGAAGGGGCCTACTGGGCTCTTCAGGGAACTTTTGCTGCTTATTCCCCGATACTCAACACTGGAAGCTGGATTTTTGGGAATGTTGATGGATTCAGTGCTGGGGGTGGGGGGTGGAACAGGGCATGGTGGGTTGTTCTGAGGAGTTTTGTGCCAGTCTTTCGTTGCTGGAGCTGTGGGTTGAGGGAGGAACAGCACTGGCCACCTCCCCACAGGGAGGTTGGAGGCGCAAAGGAAGCTGCAGAGGGCAACTCTTCCAACAAGGAAAGGAAAATCAGGAGCAGATAGACATCAAAACATGGTGTTCCACAGACAACAGGGATAATGCCACCTTCTCATGGAATCATGGAATGGTTTGGTTGGAAGGGAACTTAAAGATCATCCCATCCCACCCCCTAATGGGCAGGGACACCTTCCACCAGCCCAGGGTGCTCCAAGTCCTGTCCAACCTGGCCTTGGACACTTTCAGGGATCCAGGGGCAGCCACAGCTTCTCTGGGCAACCTGGGCCAGGGCCTCCCCACCCTGCCAGCCAGGAATTCCTTCCTAACATCTAATCTTTCTGCCCTTTTTCAGTCTAAAGCCATTGCCCCTTGTCCTGTCACAAGTTCCCTCATTTCTTCAGGGGAACAAGTAGAAAAGAAGATGTTCGACCTCTGGGCTGGAGATTTATCACTGACATAGCATTCCTGAGAGGGGTGACAGTGGCCAGTGGGAGGAAGGGAAGGGATAAGCCATGAATATTCATGAGGCAGCTGCTTTTGTGAGACAAATCCAAGCTGCAGAAACGGGTTGGGTTTGGGGGCAATGAAGGGACAACAACATCCACTGCTCTGCAAGAAGGTCCCCAAGCAGAAGGTGTGAAAATGCTATTTTTGGAGCTGGGGATGCTACTCCATTGACTAAATCCAGGTGGGGTCAGGGAATGCTCTCATAGGCTCATTGCAGTCAGTACCTTTGGAAAGGCTGGGAGAGCTGGGATTGTTCAGCTGCAGAAGAGAAGCTTTGGGGTGACCTGATTGTGGCCTTGCAGGGCCTGAAGGGGCTCCAGGAAAGATGGAGAGAGACTATTTCCAAGGGCTGGAGGGACAGGACAAGGGGGAATGGCTTCAAAGTGCCAGAGGGCAGGGAGAGATGGGATACTGGGAGGGAATTCCTGGCTGGGAGGGTGGGGAGGCCCTGGCCCAGGTTGCCCAGAGAAGCTGTGGCTGCCCCTGGATCCCTGGAAGTGCCCAAGGCCAGGTTGGATGGGGCTTGGAGCAACCTGGGCTGGTGGAAGGTGTCCCTGCCCATTAGGGGGTGGGATGGGATGATCTTTAAGTTCCCTCTCAACCCAAACCATTCCCTGATTCCATGACAATTCTTTTACCCTGCCCTGCATTTGGAGAGAGCACCTTTGAAAGCAGAACCTGTCTGATTTGGGACTTTCTGCTGAAACAGCTTTCAGGCTGTTTCCTGTGACCTTTCACACAGAAAAGCCCTCTTTGGGAATGGGGCTGACCCTCCCTATTTCCAGCATCCCACCAAACACAAACCTGCCAGGGGAGGTTTCCGTTTCCGCCCCAAAGCGTGGTGTCACAGCCTTCCAGGAGAAGGATTTGAAGGATATCTCGTAAAGCTGGGAACGAACGGACACAGAAATGATTTGCACAGTTGTGAGCACAGACCAGCTCTTCAGAGAGCGGGGAAAGGATTCATGGTTTGGGCTTTGACTGGGGAGGAAGTGCTGCAGCAGATGGGACACCCCTCCTGTGCCCCCTCAGTGCTGTCCCCGTGGTTGCTGGTTGGACACACAGAGGATCCCAGAGCACGGAGCAGCTACAGGGAACAGGCAGAAACGTGTTCCCTGAGTCGTTCCAGCTGAATTTGGAGGTGCCCAGTGCTGTCCTGCAGCTTGGGCTCTCCAGCACCTTCCCTGTCCCCTCCCAGCCCCGGAGCTTCCTGGGGACTGTGCTCCAAGGGCTGCTCCAGGGAGCACTGGACCCTCTAATTGCCACGTGGCCACGACCAAGACCCCTCTGCACTGGCTGGTGCTGTAAATGCAGCGTTTACTCTCCTGGAGCTGTTTGTCTGGTGGGACCTCAGGTTACTGAAGCTCCCAGTGCAGATCCACGATTCCAGTTTCAACCCTTCCAGCTTCTGGGGTTTATTTCCTATTCCTGTCCGTGAAGCCACTGCAAAAGAATCCCAAAATAGGGCTTGCTTGGGTTTGCTATTTTATAGCCCCACAGCACTTGTCTAATTCTGGTGCCCTGGGACAATCTGGGATTGGATTTTTGAGGAGTTTATTCCAGCGCAGGTTTAGCACAGGGGGTCACCTGACACTTCCTCCTTTTAGAACCCCCTTCTCTCCTCGTGGGGGGCGCAGGAAGGCACTGGCGCTTTCAGTGGACGTGGTTCTTCAGACTAGGCCCCAGCACAGCTGCAGTGCCTGGCTCGTGCCTCCTGTCCCTGCACAGAAGCGGCTGCAGCTTCGTTTCAGGCAGTCCCAGCGCGGGGACTTCGCCGGCGGATCAGGGGTTAAAAAACACGGGGGAAGGGGGAAATTAAAAAAAAACAAAAAACAAACAAAACCAAATCAACAGAGCTCGTGTACCAGTGAGATTTTCTGATCTTTTTCCACCCCTCCCCTCCCCTCCCACAATAGGACATCGTCAGAAAATAGACGAGCAGACAAAGCCCGGGAGCTTGTCCTTTTCCGAGCGCCTGAGCGAGCTGGAGCAGTTGCGTCGCACGGCCATGAGGGTCAGCCCACACCACCCAGCCCCCACACCCAACCCACGAGCCTCCTTGAACCACTCCACTGCTTTTAACCCTCAGCCTCAGAGTCAGATCCAGGGTAAGTACCCGAAATCCTCCCCCTGCTCGCCCACCTCCACGCCACCCCCGTCCCACCCCGAGCCTGCCGACCGCTGACCCCCCGTCCCTCCAGCTCTTCTGGGCCCTCCTTGGCTGCCTTTCACAAGGGGCAGCCTTTAATGAGTGCAAAGAGGGGCTTCCTGACTCGGGTCTGGGGTTTGAAAAACCTGGCAGGTTTCGAGGGGTCCGTGCTGTCCTCTCTCCCCGGCTTGGTGCAGCTCATGGTGTTTGTTGTCCTCGCCTGTGCCACAACTGAAACACCTCAAAAGCCACTGTTTTCCTGCAAAGGAGCGCCGTGCCAGGCCTTTTCCCACGTGGAGGAGTATTTCCCAATGGGTATTTGTCAATTAGTGTGCTTGTGGCCAGCAGGAACAGGGAGGTGATTCTGCCCCTGGACTCAGCGCTGGTGAAGCCACCCCTGGAGTGCTGTGTCCAGTTCTGGGCCCTCAGCTCAGGAAGGACATGGAGGGGCTGGAGCAGGGCCAGGGAAGAGCAACCAGGCTGGGGAAGGGACTGGAGCACAAGTCCTATGAGGAGAGGCTGAGGGAGCTGGGGTTGTTTAGCCTGGAGAAGAGAAGGCTCAGGGGAGACCTCATCGCTCTCTACAACTCCCTGACAGGAGGGTGTAGCCAGGTGGGGGGTGGTCTCTTCTCCCAGGAACCAGCAGTAGGACAAGAGGGCTCGGCCTTAAGCTGTGCCAGGGGAGGGTTAGGTTGGATATTAGAAAGAAATTCTTTCCAGAGAGGGGGATCAGCCATTGGAATGGGCTGCCCAGGGAAGTGGTGGATTCTCCATCCCTGGAGGTTTTCAAGCTGAGGCTGGACGTCGCACTGAGTGCCATAGTCTGGGAACCGCGGTGGGGTTGGACCAAGGGTTGGACTTGATGGTCTCAGAGGTCCTTTCCAACCCGTCTGATTCTATGATTCTATGAATATTGGCTGAGAGAGAAACACTGTCAACGCCTTGCTTTGACCTTTCCCAGGGAGGCAGCAGCAAAGGGAGCTTTGCAAAGTGCTTCATCCCCCCAAAAGCGACCTCTTAGTGCTGAGACATCCTTAGGACCGGCTGCTCCGGGTGTATTTCTGTGGCTGGTGGTTTTCCAGCGGGTTTTGTTCGAACGAGAACGCGCGAAGTGGTGACTCAGGAGTGGGATTTGCTCCGTGAAACCCAGTCATCCAGCTTGGAATCTGCCCTGCCGTCCCTAGAGCTGAGTCTGCCCCTGCTAAAACCAGCTGTGTCCCTGGGATGAGCTGAAACTCGAGTTCTGAGCAGCGAGTCAGGTCACTCAGCATCAGCTGCCACTATCAGAGTGCAGGCTCGTGGGGAGATGCACCCAAAAAAGAGCGTGTGGACAGTGTTAATTTTAGCAGGTGCTGTTCCTAGTGGAGTTTTCCTCTGGCCTTGCACCCAGAATGAAATGGTCTCGGTCAGGGTTCTGTGCTGGGGTTTTTGGAAAGGAATGGTTTCTGTGAATCGAAATAAGTTCTTGTTTTGGCGCTAATTTTTAAGACCAGGGTGCTCTTTCCTGCAAGCAGAAAAAGTTATCACTTACCTGAGGCAAGACTTGCCACCTCCTTTTATTCCTAAGGTTTAGAGGGTCTTTGGTTTAGTGAAATCTATTGCAAGTCTGCAGGTTTTCAGGTATTTTTGAGAAGCGTGGGGAACAAGTCATCACAAAATCATGGAATGATTTGGGTTGGGAGGGACCTTAAAGCCCACCCAGTCCCACCCCTGCCATGGGCAGGGACACCTTCCACCACACCAGGTTGTTCCAACCTGCCCTGGGACACTTCCAGGGATCCAGGGGCAGCCACAGCTTCTCTGGGAAATCACTGCTAGTGCCTCATTACCCTCCCAGGGAAGGATTTCTTCCCAATATCTAACCTAAACCTACTCAAACCTACTGATTCTTACTGCTGAAGATCAACCCACGGTCCTGTGCCGTACAAAGCACAAAGAGAAGGTGGAAGGAGCCCCCAGCTCCTTCCCTGCCCGGAGCCACAGCCAGCCCGGGTGAAGGATCCAACCCAGCCCCTCACAACTCATCCCTTGCTTCCCTGACTGCCAGAGTGAACCCCGTCGGGTCCCTTCTGTGCTCCTGCAGAAGAAAACACAGACATTATTGTGGCTGCTCAGCAGCCAGACGCGACCTGGGGGGAGGTATCGGTGGCCCACTGGCATTCCTCAGCCTCCTGGGAACTCGGGATGCTCAGCAGGGTGTCAGGTTTGGCACCAAGGATCCCTCTTCCCTGGCTCCCCGTGGAAGTCCCTCTCCTGCCCAGCCGTGGGTTTTCAGGCTCCAGCTGCTCTCCCCACAAACAGCTGCAGTGCTCTGCTCTTTGCAAACAGCATTTGGAGGGGTTTCCCCTGGGGATGTTGCCCAGGAAGAGGCAGGGATGGAACCTCCTGGATACCCTCCTGTGCTCCTGGTTTCCCTTTCCCTCTGGCTGCAAAACGTGTGTTGTCCATTGAGCAGCTTGCGAGGGTTGTGGTCACTGTCCATGAAACAAAGCCCAAACCGAAGCTCCCTCGTTTGGGACCATCTCTGCTGCAGCCGCCTTGGAACTTCCAGGGCTCGTCTTTCCAGGGGCAGCTCTCACAGTGGGGAAAAGGGAAAGCATGGGAAAGGGAGTAGGGTGGGAAAGAGCTCCAGCACCTTCAATTTTTCACAGAATCACAGAAAATCCCGAGTTGGAAGGGAACCACAAGGATTATTGGGTCCAACTCCTGGCCCTGCACGGGTTTTCCTCGGTGTTCAAAGTCTAGTTGGGTTTAGGGCTGATCCTCTCTGTGGCCTCTTGGGAGCTGGGATATCTGATTTTCTACTATTATTATTTTTGTTTATTACATTTCAGAGCAGCTAGAGGGCTACAAACAAACATGGCCAGCAGGTCAAGGAAGGGGAGAGGGAGGGAAGAGTTGGGATTGTTTAGCCTGGAGAAGGGAAGCTTTGGAGTGACCTGATTGTGGCCTTCCAGGGCCTGAAGGGAAGTTACAGGAAAGCTGCAGATAGACTCTTTCCTAGGGCCTGGAGGGACAGGACAAGGAGAAATGGTTTCAAACTGATGGAGAGTAGGGTTAGGTGGGATACTGGGAAGGAATTCCTAGCTGGGAGGGTGGGGAGGCCCTGGCCCAGGTTGCCCAGAGCAGCTGTGGCTGCCCCTGGATCCCTGGAAGTGTCTAAGGCCAGGTTGGAGCAACCTGGGCTGGTGGAAGGTGTCCCTGCCCATGGCACGGGGTGGCACTGGATGATCTTTGGGGTCCCTTCCAACCCAAACCAGTCTGGGATCCTGTGATTCCACGAGAACTTCTGAACATCTCACTGCTATAACTTCCTGCCCATCTTTGCATCCTGAAACACTTCTAGAAACTGGAAACAACTGGGAAATTTCTAATGGAACTTTCTCACTGAAGAGAGAACAGAGTTTTTATAGAGGCACAAAATAAGGCATAAAACCCCCATACATTGCTGAATTCCAAGCAGTAGCCTTCAACTCTGCCTTCACTCACACCAGCAGGAATCACAAGTTGCTCCTCTGGTCCTCCAAGCCCAATTATCTTTCTTTAAAAAAAACAAAACCGACTCTAAAATAGACATCTCAGGGTAGTCCTTGGATTTAAAGGGGCAGGTTGCCATGCCACTAAACCGCTGTTTATTTGTTGAGGTTTCCATCTCTGAAAGGCTCGAGGTTAATTTTAACTTCCTATTTTACCGAGTCCTGGCTCTGCGCTTAAAGCCTCTCGTGTCACGGACGCAGGTCCCAGCAAGTCGAGAGGCCATAAATCGCCTTAATCGAGTTTTCTGCTTCTTTCATATCACAGGGAGGCAGAAAATCCACCTGTTCCTCAAAAGGTTTAATCCAGGGAGCAGAGGGGAGCAGGAGGGGTGGAGGAGCCTCAGCCACACCACACGTGGTTCGAGTTGAAAAGCTCCCTCTGTGCCCCGACCGAGCGCGTCACGTCCAAGGGTTTGACCTCCCCGCACAGAACGAGGGGGTTCAGGGGCAGCTCCGACCTCAGCTCACCCCTTCCCCCGTGCAGAGGGGCAAAGAAAACAGGCAGAGCCGTGCGAGCCGTGCCGAGGCGCTTTTTGAACCCTCCGCAACCATTTCGGCCTTAGATTTAATGATATAAGTACCTCTGTTTGTTGTGGTTGGGCTTCTCCTCACACCAAGCTGAGTTTTCGGTGCTAAACCCAAAAATGGCTAATTTTCATGCTAACCAGAGTAGGTCAATCTGTAACTCAAGGTATGAACGTAAGGTTCCTTTACGGCCCAATTTTTTTTCCAGGGGCAGCAGAAAGATTTTAAATGTCACCAAGGCCAAGGGTATTCTTGAAGCTGAGTTAATAAATTGCATAAATAAATGTCTAACTGGGGGGGGTTAGGAATATCACCCCAAAAAAAAACGTGCTTACGATCACTTAATAACAATATAACAAGTAATGTAAGGGATGAATAATATAAATAGTATAAATACAACATATAAATAGATTATAAATAATAAAAAATGAAGAATAACAGTAACTAATTTTTTTTCCTTTTCAAATGAGCCCAAACGATGTTCATGGAATCATAGAATGGTTTGGGTTGGAAGGGACCTCAAAGACCATCCAGTCCATTCCCTGCTGTGGGCAGGGGCACCTTCCACCAGCCCAGGTTGCTCCAAAACTCATCCAACCTGGCCTTGAAGGTTTTCAACTCTTTGCCAACCGTTTGGATGTTTTCAACTGGTGATTTATTAATCACCCATAGATCTTTTTAAAAAATAAAAATAAAAATCAAGCTATTTCTCCATCCAGGGAAAAGAAACAATCACTGCCATCACCTTGAGCTACACGCTTCTGGTTCTTTTTTACGCTTTTATAGCCTTAGAACATCCGAGTTCGCTTTTTTCCCCTCAAATTTTGTAACCTTACACGTTAAGTTTCAGCTGGGACCGCGCTTTTATGACCAGATCTAAAACCCCTGGAAACAAGAGGCTGCCATAAAACTGCTGACAGGTCTTGAAGTGGAGCGGCAGCTTCAGCCCCCGCTAGCAAAGCGAGGCAGATCATTTCAAGCTCAGCTCTTTGAATCAGCCCGAAACACGAGGACTGAGGGATTATTTTGTTACGAGCCGGGCCTTTTGTCTTCCTCCAGGTGCAACAGGCTTTGTCTGAGAGGCGTTTCAAGGTCCTTGCTATCGCAGTCTCGTTCCACCAAAGCCAGCCCCAAGTTTATCAGGCTTCCCAGGAGCGGGAGGGGAGTCAAGGGCAGCGTTTAAACCCAGGGAATTCCAATGGCTTTGTTCCTTCCCTGGCCGCGTCCTGCTCCCGTTCGGGATAGTTCCCCTTTTCAATCAGCTGAGCAATCAGGCCGTGGATTTGGGAAGCAGACCATTCCACAGCCTTCCTGAGGGGCTTTGACGGGGCTGTGCTGCTGCAAAACGCAGTTTTGGGGCACTTTGGAGAGTCTGGATTAGCGTGCTCACAGCTCCCTGCCAGGGCACATCAGGGGTCCCTCCTGAGCAGGGCTTTGCCAGCTCTTCCCGTGGTGTAACACGTTCAGTGCCGACACATCCCGGGGAGCTGGTGGGGAGAGGGCACTGGGGATGTTCAGCTGGAGAAGAGGAGGCTGAGGGGAGACCTCAGTGCAGTTCCANAGGGACATGAGGATGGGGAAGGGTCTGGAGGGGCCATGAGGAGCAGCTGAGGGCACTGGGCTGGTCCAGCTGGAGCAGAGGAGCCCCAGGGCAGAGCTCAGCGGGGGCTGCAGCTCCTCCCGAGGGGCAGCTCCGACCTCTGCTCTGGGGGAGCAGGGCCAGGACCCAGGGAAGGGCTGGAGCTGGGCCAGGGCAGGCTCAGGTTGGATCTCAGCACCAGGTTCTTCCCCCACAGGGTGGTTGGCACTGCCCAGGCTCCCCAGGGCAGTGGGCACGGCCCCAAGGCTGCCAGAGCTCCAGGAGCGTTTGGATGATCCTCTGGGGCACATGATGTGACTCCTGGGGATGGGCCTGTGCAGGGCTGAGGGTTGGACTGGATGATCCTGCTGGGTCCCTCCCAACTCCGGATATTCTGTGATCCTGTGATTTTGTGGTTCTGTGATTTTGTGGTTCTGTGATCGTCCCCTTCCCACTTGATTATCCACCTGACCAAAGTACACGTGCAGCAAGTGCTGCCTGAGCTTGGCCCCTTCCCTGCCAGCCCTGCTCCCGCTCCCCGGGCGCTGCAGGAGCGGTGGAGGTGGCACCAGAGGGTCCTCCCCAGTCAGCACGGACAGGGCTGTCAAGTTCCCCGGATCCAGCCCTTCTCTCCACCCCCAGACATTCCCCACCAGGAACCAGGTCATGTCCATTTTTCTACTGGTCAGGAAAGATCCCCTTTAATGGATGTCCATCTCCTGGACTGGGAATGCACTCCTGGGGCCTACTCTGAGGGAAGAGGCAGAGATGCTCTTTCTCCTTTCCTCTCCCTTCAATACCAGGAGCCCCCAAATAGCTCCTGTGGGGGAAGAGAAGGAAGGAGGTGAAGCCACCCTGGAGGTGTGGACCCAGAGCTCGAGTGCCACGGCCACCAGGAGATCACAGAAAGTTTATGGAAATTGTGGTGCTTTCCCAAAATATTTCGCAAAGCAAATCCGTGGAGCTGGAAGGGATCCAAGTGGCTCTACCAAAAAAAAAAAAAGGAATTTTTACAGAGAGAAATATCTCTTCACTGAGAGTGCAGGATGTTTCTCCGATTCTCAGTTATTGCTCAGCAGACAATAATTTTATATAACACCATGAGTAACTTCCATTCAGTTCAGTTTTCCTTTTTAAGGAGCACAGTGTCAGGAGCTGCAGACTCATCCTGGGGTCTATTTGTCATGTGCCCCAGACCAGTTTGCATCAGATTAGACGAGCACTTGAGATGTGAACTGGATTAGCTCTCACAAAACAATTCCAAAACATTCCTCCTGGCATTCGGTCTAATGGATCCACTCTGAGGGAAAATCCCTCCTTTCTCACAGCCCCATTAAAAAAAAGATATATATATAGATATATATATATATATATATAAATATATATATATATAAACCTTCTGTTTGATAGACTCTCAGAGTCATGGTTGGGTTGGAAAGGACCAACCAGTGGCCACCAGTTTGGCCAGTTTGAGATACCATGGTGGGGATACTGCAGGCAGAGGAATCGAGACCTTGCTTTACAGGAGGGGTTGGCAGAGCCAGATTTACTCAGTTTGCCAGAACAGAGGCAGAGAGGGAGGATAATTCCAGTCAATGAGCACAGCAGAGGTTCAGCAGCAGGGAGGGAGCAGAACCATTTGTGCTGGAGGGCGGTGTTGGCTCCACAACAAGCTGTTCTCCTGTGAACTGACCGTGGATGAATTCAGGCTGGAAATTAGAGGATGGTTCCCAAGCATCAGAGCAGCCTTGGCTGTGTCCCAGGAGCCTCTCAGAGATAGAAAGATGTAATTTAAGATGGATCTGGCTCTGCAAATGCAGCACACAAGGTGTGGCTGGGCTGCAGGGCCCAGGAGATTCTTTCTGGCCTCATGTTTTCTTCCATTAGATCGATTCTCTGCACAACTGGCCTCATCAAGGGACATTTAATTCTCCAGGACAAGCAGGAGGACGTTTGGGATCTTCTCCCTGGAGTCCAGAGGAGAGCTGTTAAGTTGATCTGAGGGCTGGAGCAGCTCTGCCGTGGAGACAGGCTGAGGGAGTTGGGGCTGGTCAGCCTGGAGAAGAGAAGGCTCCAGAGAGACCTGAGAGCCCCTTCCAGCACCTAAAGGGGCTCCAGGAGAGCTAGAGAGGGACTGGGGACAAGGGATGGAGGGACAGGACACAGGGAATGGCTTCAAACTGAAAAACAGTAGGTTTAGATGAGATATGTGGAAGAAATTCCTGGCTGGCAGGGTGGGGAGGCCCTGGCCCAGGTTGCCCAGAGAAGCTGTGGCTGCCCCTGGATCCCTGGAAGTGTCCAAGGCCAGGTTGGACGGGGCTTGGAGGAACCTGGGCTGGTGGAAAGTGTCACTGCCCATGGCAGGGCATTGGGACTGTATTATTTTTAAGTTCTTTCCAGTCCAAACCATTCTGGGGTTCTCAACTCTTTGCTCTGTTACATCCCAGTAACAAGTTAAACCTTTGCCCGCAAACTCCCAGTGCACTCCCAACTCCCACATGGAGCAGTTCCCTGGATCAATCCCCCCTGTGGTGCAGGCTCCAGCCTCTCCAGGGCTGGAATCCACCCTGCTGTTCCCTCCGTGCCCCTGGAGGATCCATTCCCTTCAGCCACACGTTTGTGCCTCCTCCGTGGGCTCCCGAGGTGAGGAAGCCAATTCCTCAACGCCTGCCCACAAAATCCAGGGAGCATTCCCAGCTCCAGGGCCTCAGCCTTGCTCAAGAGCCTCCCCTGGCTCCTCACACTGAGAGGGAGAGAAAAAAAAAATAAAAATGAAGGGCTTGAGATTGTTGAGCTTTTTTCATCAGCTGAAGGCACTAATGGAAAGAGTTATGTAATGGTGGTTAATCCACGAGATTTCCGAGTGTCGATATATTTAAAAGATACCAATCTTCATATTCCAATTCCCTGGCACTTCCTGAGATTAAAAAAGCAGTGGATAAGGCAACAAACACGTTCTCAGTCCCCAAGCAACATCTTCACTCGCACAAATTTTTATTCTGCTTCCCCCCCCCCCACACACACACACACCCTTTTCCCCCTCCGCAAGGAGCATCCTCAAGGATGATTTTAACTAAAGAAAAGGGTTTCAAGGAGAAATTAAGATGTTTAGAGGTCTGAATTTTGTTCCAAGTTTTGCCGGGGTCATTCTGTGATTCCTCTGGGGAAGCAATTGAGAGTTTGATTTTTTCCCAGAGCGTTTGGGAAAGCTCAGCACAGCAGAAAGGTGTCCTAGTGCCATTTTTGATCATTCCCAAGCACCTAAACCACGGAGAAATCAGTGAAAACTGTGGAGATGCCCTTGGAAATCCCTTTAGCTGTCTCACTGAATGTTTAGGCAGCCATAAAATTTGGCAGCTCATGCCCAGGCACAGTTTTATTTTTCATTAATCAGTCCATTTAGCACAGGAGCTGATGGATACTGCTGAGAGAAGAGGAGCTGGCAGGCAGCGACAAGTATCCCCTGCTCAGTTTTTAACTTGCACAGGGATCCTCTCTGGGTTGTTTTGTTGGATCATCTCCCACCCCATGGGTGCCAAAGTCCCTTCTCCATTATGTCATTGAAAAGGTGGAGCTGCTCCCTGACCCAGTGCAGGAATTTTGTCCTGCCAGGATGCTCCAGCCCCGGCAGGGGATATCCAAAGCCAATATCCCTGCTCCAGAGGCAGGTGCTTCCCTGCCAGAGAAGCTGTGGCTGCCCCTGGGTCGCTGGAAGTATCCGAGACCAGGTCGGATGGGGCTTGGAGCAACGTGGGCTGGTGGAAGGTGTCCCTGCCCATGATGAGGGATTGGAATAAAATGATCTTTAAGATCCCTTCCAACCCAAACCCTTCCATGATTCTATGATCCTGAACTTTGGCTGGCAACACGTGGTCATCAGTTTGACAGCATTTCAGTGTCTGAGGCAGCTACTCCTTAGTTTTTTAGTTATTCCCCCCTGGCCCTCAAAGCATGTTCTCAACCTTTGAATGTCCCAATTGTGAGGAAGATTAAAAGCACTGATTGCAAAACTCCAGTAAATGAAATCTCTCTGAGTTCTTTCCTGACAAACCCAGTTTCTTTCCATAGCGTTCTCCTCTTTAATCCCCTCTTGGCAGAACATGACATGTTTTGATACCGGAGCTCAAATTACATTCCTGGTAAATAAAACAAACAAAAAATAAATAAGGGCTCCTTACCCTAAAAACAAACACCCACTGAAACCAGCTTATTATTCACCTGGTGCTGCCCAGGTGCCAGAAGGATGCCACTTGGATTTTGTAATTGAGTGGGCTCTTTTCCCTCAAACACTGAATTGAGCATCTCCAGACTTGAAATGTCGAGGGGTTGGAGCAGAGTCACCCCAGACACACAAGCTGTTTGCCCTCTAGAAAACAAAGGAGAAGGAATGAGGAGACCACAGCCTGAGTTTATTCATTCCAGTGCTTGTTGGTGAGGTGAAGAGCCCAGCCCGGTGTGCAGAGCCCACAGGGATGAGCACACACAGTTTGGATGAGGTGGAATCAACCCCTCTGGAACTGCTGGAAGTTGCCCGTGCTTGTGGCAGCCAAGGAGGACTGGCACAGTCTCTGCTTCCTTCCCCAGGGGGATTTCCTGGAGAAAAGAGGATTGGTGGGACCTTCTGGCTCTTGCCAGCTCCTTGAGAGGAGGTGGAACAAGAGCGGGGTTGGACAGAACAAGGGACAGGAGGAGAGGGAACGGCCTCCAGCTGGGCCAGGGCAGGCTCAGGGTGGCCCTGAGGAGGAATTTCTCCCTGGAAAGGGTGGTCAGGCCTTGGCAGGGGCTGCCCAGGGAGGTTTGGAGTGCCCAGCCCTGGAGGTGCCCAAGGAAGGCCTGGCCGTGGCACTCAGTGCGCTGGGCTGGGGGACAAGGTGGGGATGGGACACAGGGGGGATCTCCATGACCTTGGAGCTNGGGCCAGGGCAGGCTCAGGGTGGCCCTGAGGAGGAATTTCTCCCTGGAAAGGGTGGTCAGGCCTTGGCAGGGGCTGCCCAGGGAGGTTTGGAGTGCCCAGCCCTGGAGGTGCCCAAGGAAGGCCTGGCCGTGGCACTCAGTGCTCTGGGCTGGGGGACAGGGTGGGGATGGGCACAGGGGGGATCTCCATGACCTTGGAGCTCCTTTCCAACCTCAGAGATTCTGGGATTTATCCACGGGGTGGGGGGCTCCTTTCAAAGCCCCAGGTGCAGCCATGCCCCCCTCTGTCCCCCTTTGTGCCCCCTCTGTCCCCGCTCTGTCCCACTGTGGTGCCTTTAACAAGACGTTGTGTCAGAGCAGATCTTCCGGAATGATCCCACGTGGTTGGAGGGCTCACAGGGCTCCTTTTATCCCGCTGAGTACACACTACACCCTGAGCAAACTTATTTATAAGTTTTCCCTGTGTATTCAGTATATTATGACCCCAACAAACGGAGGTTGTTCACAGGCAGAGAACAATGGGCCGGGATGTGCTGGGTGAGGCCACCAGTTACCTGGGGAAGTGCACATTAGAGAGTCAACCAGACCACCAGCTCCACCTGACCATTTTCAGCCTAGTTATACAACCTTTCTCTTGAGAGCATCGGAAAACAGAAGCGTATGAAGTAGGTCCTTTAAAAAAAGAGTGGGTTTGCTGTCAGCTGGGGCTTGGTTTCCAACAATAAGTGTCTGGGTCTGTCTCAGAGGTTTCCTCCCCTGATCTGACACTCAGCTCAAGCTCAGTGATTCTGAGGCTTTCCAGGACTTGGTGCTCAGCTTCAGGCACTGTGAGGGAATCTGGATATCTGCAAAAAGAGGTGTTTTGAATGTCTTCAATCAGGTACCCAAAAATGGGACTGGATCACTAGACAGCCTTTAGAACATCAACCACTGGAGTTTGCATCCTCTGCATGGGATCATGGAATGAGTTGGGTTGGAAGGGACCTTAAAGCCCATCCAGTGCCATCCCATGGGCAGGGACACCTTCCACTAGCCCAGGTTGCTCCAAGCCCCGTCCAACCTGGCCTGGGACACTTCCAGGGATCCAGGGGCAGCCACAGCTTCTCTGGGACACCCGTGCCAGGGCCTCCCCTCCCTCCCAGCCAGGAATTCCTTCCCAATATCCCATCTATCCCTGCCCTCTGGCAGTTTGAAGCCATTCCCCCTTGTCCTGTCCCTCCAGCCCTTGGAAATAGTTTCTCTCCATCTTTCCTGGAGCTCCTTCAGGCCCTGCAAGGCCACAATCAGGTCACCCCAAAGCCTTCTCTTTACCAGGCTGAACAATCCCGATTTTTTTTAAGTCTTTTCCACGTTTGACTACAATTATCAGAGCTTTTGGGTACAATTTGGTGAGTTTAGGCTCCCTCAGGTTCTTGCAGGTCAGATCCAGGTGGCCATTCTCAACAAAAATCAGCGAAACCAAAACTCCTTTACACAGCAAGTTGCCGTAAGTCGCTCCGTCCTTTGGCCTGTAAGAAAGACAGCAATTTTTTTTCTATTTTTTTTTTTTTTTAAAAAAGCAATTCCTCATTTTCTTAATGCAGAGCTGATTTACAGCTTGGCTGAGCCAAGGTAACACCCGTGCTGGTTTCAGTTCTCGTTGCGTGAGGCGCGTTCCAATTTTCGAAGTCTCCCAAGCCCGGACGATGCTCCTCGTTCTGCAACAAAGCATGAGAATTAACTGCTCAGGAGAACGGGCCCTTTGATATCCCCGGGACCTACATAAACATGAGCAATTTTCCATGCAAAAACCGTCTGCAAATTCGGACTGGGCGTTAATTAGTTGGTGGGGGAAGGAATCCACCAGCAAACAAGTGCTGCTCTGCCACACGTTGTGAAGGTGAGCACTTGTGCCAGCTTGAACAGGAACGCTGGGAAAGTGGCCCTGGGGAGGGAAAGGCCCCTGGGGGGGCCTTTCCC
>VXAY01003531.1:23134-35634 GCA_013399855.1 Oxyruncus cristatus | reverse complement strand
AAGAAAGAAAGAGAGAAAGAAGGAAAGAAAGAAGGAAAGAAAGAAAGAAAAAGAAATGGAAGCCCAGCTGTGCTAATCCCTGTGCGTGTTCAATCATGTTCAGAGCCTCCCAAGCTCCCATGGCAGGGAACAGTTTTGTTTCGGGAGGGTGGTGCAAACTGAGTGCCCGTCCATGTGATTTCTGTATTTGTACATTAAACATTTCCCCAAGATGTAATTCCTTCCCTCCTGCACTTGGAATAAAGTGACTTTACAAGACGGGCTGCCCTCCAACCAGCCAGCAAAGGAGGGCTGTTGGGGCAAGATAGGGCAGCAGCAAATGTGCCTGAGCCGGCTGCTCCACCCAGCCTCTCATCTTCATGTGAAAAAAAAAAATAATAATAATAATAAATGTTTCCAATAACCGAAAGAGGCCAGGCCTGATGAGCACAGCCGCTCTGCAGGCGTCTGCCCAAGGAGCTGACGGTTGGCTGGTACATCCCCAGCTGATTTATGTTGTGTGTGTCTTAAGCCTCCAACTGTTGAGTCTCTGGCTGGCTGCAGTGGTATTGCTGGATGGCTGCTGTCTGTTTTCAGCTCACAGAGCTGGCTCTGATACCGGGGCTGCTGGCGCTGAGTCAAGTCCAATCTCACACCTGTTGGAGACAATGAGGGCCTTGTTGCTCACACCCCCACCAAAGGCTGTCACGCCGCTTATTTTTCACATTCGAAGGAGGGAAAGAAAATAAAGGGAGGACTGAGGGAGCGCTGTCTCCTCGCAGGACACGTTCCCTGCGCTGGGATGCAGCGTGTGCCTCTCTTCTCTGGGGGAAAATATGTTTACAAACCTGAAGGGAGCCCACGAGAAAGACGGAGGGCTATTTGTGACAGGACGAGGGGGAACGGCTTCAAACTGAGAGAAGGCTTCTACTGAATATTAGATATTTGGCCTGGTTGCTCATCTTTGCCCTCATGGTCTCCCCTCATCCAGTCTTCCTCCTCCGGTTCTGCAGCACAGATGTCTTAGATGTGCATCCTCTGGAAACTGGAATGTTTAATAACCTTTTCCTGCCTTTTCTGGTGTGTCGTTCTCCCTGCAGAGGGGGGCAGGGGCTGCAGGCCCAGCCTGGGCAGGTGTCTCTGCATTTTCTGTGCTAATGTAAAGAATCGACGTGTTCATGGGGAAGCCGGGGAAGGGTTTGGAGAATCAGTCCTGTGAGGAGGGGCTGAGGAAGCTGGGGGGGCTCAGCCTGGAGCAAAGGAGGCTCAGGGAGGACCTTCTGGCTCTGCAACTCCCTGACAGGAGGGGGGAGCCGGGGGGGGTCGGGCTCTGCTCCCAGGGAACAGGGACAGGAGGAGAGGGAACGGCCTCCAGCTGGGCCAGGGCAGGCTCAGGGTGGCCCTGAGGAGGAATTTCTCCCTGGAAAGGGTGGTCAGGCCTTGGCAGGGGCTGCCCAGGGAGGTTTGGAGTGCCCAGCCCTGGAGGTGCCCAAGGAAGGCCTGGCCGTGGCACTCAGTGCTCTGGGCTGGGGGACAAGGGGGGGATGGGCACAGGGGGATCCATGGGCTGGGAGGGCTTTTCCAGCCTCAGTGATCCTGGGATTCTGTGACTTTTCCTGCAACCTCCACTCTTTGCTCCAAACATCTTTATGAGCAGGAGAGCGGGAAGGGGCAAAAGGAGACCACGAGGTTCTGCTGCCCTGCTCGTGCCCAGCGAGTTTGGAAAGGTTCACTCACAGTCAGACCAAAACACACCTTTTTGGCCAGTCTTTTTTTTCCCTACTAACCAGGGCAGCTGAGGATCTGCCCTTACACCTTGCTGGGGTGGTCTTGAGCACGAAAATAAATGATTAACAGAGTAATGAGTGAACACAGAGGCAGATGGGAAAGGATCCTTCTGTTGGTACTTGCACACCCTTGTTTAAGAATCCAGAGAAAGGCCCTGGGGTGATGAAATGCAGACGGGAGCACGATGTTATCTCCGCTCAGGAACCTTCTCCCAGTCCAGTGGTGGCCACTCTCCAGCACTGCTGAGCTCACACACTCTGGGTAGAGAGCAGAAACGGGGCTTTCAGTCTTCAGTAAACAGCATTTTCGCCTCGGGGCCCAAATCCTTCAAACATTTGCCTGGGTAATTGTCTGGGTTTGCCTCCTGGTGCCTCATCATCAGCTTATCTGGAAGTTCAGACTAAATGAGGGCGTGAGGATGGGCAAAGAGCTGCTGGAGGACAGGGGAATAAACCCTTTCATATTTAATTCACTGGCAGGAGGGACTGATGCGAGCGCCACTCAACGATCATTTTCGGATCACGGCGGGGGAAAAAATGAGTAAGGCAGCAACTTAATTTGAACAGATTAAAGAGCCGCACAAGTTTATGGAGGGGGTTTTCTGTTTGGTTCCTCTGGCGGCCTCAAAACATCAACAACTGCAAAACAACAACAGCAAATACGCAACTTCTGGCCGAATTCGAGTGAGTTGTTTCCAGACGTTGCTGATTTTTTAAAATTGTGGAAATGCAGATGTGAAAAATATTTCAGTCGTGGCCATTTATGAAGATTTTTTCCCCCCCCTCCGACCAAACCAACAGCCCATAATCTACAGTAACCTCGTGGGTTTTTTGCCATCGCGTTGGATTTTTACCTTAAACGCATGAATGCTTGGTCTCAGTCTTATTTAAATAATTATTTAACATTTGCTTACAGATCAAGACTATGTTTAGCTTTGAGTTGGTTTCTGAAAGGGAGAAAAGTTCCTTTTACTGACGACGATGGCTTAGTGACTCTCTGGGCCCCAGCTGCTTAAAAGTGCTCAGCTCAGCACGTTCAGGGCAGCTCAGCCGGGTCGAGCTGAGTTTCTGAGAAGTTTTGGGTGTTTCAGAGGTTCAGAACTGCTAACGGGGAACACTAATTGGACACGGTATTTCGGAGCAGACAGGCTGGAATTCGGAAAGAGTTCGTGGCAAGCCGGGCTTTTCAAGCCCCTCAGAAGGGTTCTGCGCCCAAAGGTCAATTTTGAGGTTGTTTTAATAGAGAAAGTGAAACAAAACTGTTACTTGTATAAAAAAAAAAACACCGCCACCCATTTCCCGGCGCGAAAAGGAACCTTCCCGGGCCTGGCAACACAACAGCACTTTGTTGGTTAATGCTGGGAATTACTTTATTTCTTCCACGCCGGGACATTTTGCAACATTGGACATGTGTTGACACTTCTTTTCTCTACAGGATTAGAGCTTTCCTTCAAGGCTGTTATTCCCCACCCCACCCACTGTGGTCACACCTACCCGCACATAAACCAGAAAGCAGGGTCAGGGCTGGGCACACAAAATTTGGGGCAGCAGGGCGAGTTTCCAAGGTCTCTTTGAGCAGGGCAGAGACTGTCCCCTGTGCTGCTGTGCCAGCTTGAATGGGAATGCTGGGAAAGTGGCCCTGGGGAGGGAAAGGCCCCCCCAGGGGGGCCTTTCCCTCCCCAGGGCCACTTTCCCAGCTCCTGGACACGAGCCTGGGTGTGCCCAGGGGAAGAAGAGGCCAATGGCACCTGGGTTGGATCAGGGACAGTGTGGGCACAGCCCAGGGCAGGGACTGTCCCCTGTGCTGGCACTGCTGAGGCACCTCCAGGGCTGTGCCCAGTTCTGGAACCTCATGGAAGAGACCCGGAGGGGCTGGAGCGTGTGCAGGGAAGGGAGCGGAGCTGGGAAGGGGCTGGAGCAGCAGGAGGGGCTGAGGGAGCTGGGGGGGCTCAGCCTGGAGCAAAGGAGGCTCAGGGGGGACCTTCTGGCTCTGCAACTCCCTGACAGGAGGGGGGAGCTGGGGGGGGTCGGGCTCTGCTCCCAGGGAACAGGGACAGGAGGAGAGGGAACGGCCTCCAGCTGGGCCAGGGCAGGCTCAGGTGGGATCTCAGCACAAGGTTCTTCCCCCACAGGGCGGTTGGCACTGCCCAGGCTCCCCAGGGCAGTGGGCACGGCCCCAAGGCTGCCAGAGCTCCAGGAGCGTTTGGACAACGCTCTCAGGGCCAGGGGGAGTGTTGGGGTGTCCTGGGCAGGGACAGGGCTTGGACTGGGTGAGCCTTGGGGGTCCCTCCCAGCTCAAGATATTCCAGGATTCCATGAAATGCAGCAGAATAGGGTTTCACTCTGGGCAGCAGACCCAAGGTGCAGGTCGAGCTGGGCCCAGTGTGTGCATCGAACCTATCCCACGACTGTGGTTCAAAGGGTTGAACACGGAGGTGAATCTTCACCTTCCCTTTAATCCCCCCTCCTCTGGCTGTGCTCCCGCAGCCCCTCTGGCTCAGGGGGTCAGGAGAGGTGTCCTGCTGACACCCGAGGGCTGCAGGTCGGCTGGAGCCGGAGGTGGCTGTGGAACAGCAGGTCCTGCATTCCCGAGCCCCACAGCAGTGCCAAGGGATCCCGGGCAGGGAGCAGAGCAGTTCTTAAATGGCATTTTAAACGTACTTCTGGCCTGAACGGCCCCGACAAGCCGTGAGTTGGGGCTTTCAGCACATACTTCTGGGCTTGACTCACTTTCCACTTCGGTTTTGCAGATCTCCTCAGAACCAGCCTGAGAGTTCAGGGGAGCAGATCCTTTAAGAGAGCGTTCAACAGGTCTGGGTTAGTTCGGGGGCCATAACGAGCAAGCTTCTCGGTTGTTCCCTATTTAAAAAAACCTCCGTGCACCGTTCTAAGTCAAACTGACTTTACAGATACATGTTCACACGAAGAAGACCTTACTTCACCTTGTAAATCAAAGCTGCACTCTGGAGAGAGGTTTCATAGCACCGGGCTCGGTATCACTTTGCTCAAGGTGACCTCAGCTGTTAAAGTATGAAGGTTGCATTTGATATGTCGCCTACTTCCTCTAAGTCAATAAAATGAACCGGGGTGTCTTTAGATCATCAGAGATCTGCTCATTACCAAAAGGTGTTTTAATCCTGATTTGTGATGGAATTTAAAAGAATCCGAGCAGATTTCGTTCGCCCTCCTGAATGAGGGTTTGGAGGGTGACACTGTGTGCAGAGAGTGCCCCTGGATGAATTCTACTTTATTAGTTTATAGGCTTTCTTCTGAGCACTTGGGATGAGATCATGAAAGTGTAAATGGCTGTTATCTTCAAAGGCCCCTTTTATACTGACAAAACTCCACCTTACCCGCTCGTATTAATAATCTATTGCAATCCTAATTAGTTCACATCAAGGTCAGTGTTTTGTGGGGGATAAAATGACTGTAAGCTCCAGAGAGCAAGTTTTTTCTTCCACTACTTTCATGTGGAAAAAGAGGAGGGAGCAGTGAAAGTGGAAAAGAAGAGACTGATGAGGACTTTCAGTTTATCTGTAAGGCTAAAGAACTTGGATATGGAGTAATTAGTCCACATCATCAGGAGCAACCTGTCAGACACCTGAGGCCACGTTGTAGTCATCCCTTTATCCCCCTGGCTCCCCGTGGATTGCAGAGACTTCCTTATTTAACTCTACTTTTCTTCTTTTTTTTTTGTTTTGTAAGGCAGTGGTTTTCCAGTGGGAATAACCCATCCAAGGAACTTCCAGCCTCATACTCAATTGCCTTGAAATGCAGGCCCAAAGCTAGGAAATGTTTCACAGTGACATGAACTTGTGATTGCCCAGAGAAGCTGTGGCTGCCCCTGGATCCCTGCAAGTGTCCAGGGCCAGGTTGGACGGGGCTTGGAGTAACCTGGGCTGGTGGAAGGTGTCCCTGCCCATGGCAGGGGGTGGCACTGAAGATCTTTCAGGTCTGGGGCTGAGCACCAGGGGATGAGCAACCCCCTGCCAGGACCAGAAGGGTCAGGCCCAGCCCACGGGACTGCAGGGTTTGCCCTAGGAAGGTGGAGGTGATGCTGCACCTCTGTGTGGCTCTGGGTTCCTCAATGTGAGGGTATAAAGCTCTTGGAGAGCTTCCAAAAAGGGCCACGAGGATGGGAAAGGGTCTGGAGGAGCAGCTGAGGGCACTGGGCTGGTCCAGCTGGAGCAGAGGAGCCCCAGGGCAGAGCTCAGCGGGGGCTGCAGCTCCTCCCGAGGGGCAGCTCCGACCTCTGCTCTGGGGGAGCAGGGCCAGGACCCAGGGAAGGGCTGGAGCTGGGCCAGGGCAGGCTCAGGTTGGATCTCAGCACAAGGTTCTTCCCCCACAGGGTGGTTGGCACTGCCCAGGCTCCCCAGGGCAGTGGGCACGGCCCCAAGGCTGCCAGAGCTCCAGGAGCGTTTGGACAACGCTCTCAGGGCCAGGGGGAGTCTTGGGGTGTCCTGGGCAGGGACAGGGGTGGACTGGATGATCCCTGGGTGTCCCTCCCAGCTCAGGATATTCCAGGATTCAACGATTCAATCCTATGTCTGCAAATAGTGACTCAGTGTGACTTCCAGGTCCTGGCCCAGGAAACATCTCTCCAGCTCCTTCAGCCTTGCTCCACCCCATGAAAGGGAATCTTCTGAGGTGTAACCAGGCTGGGATCCATTTCAGCTCCCCTTAGACATCTGTATGTTGTGTGTCTCTGTCTGACACAGTCATCTGGTATCTCTGCAATCGAGGAGGAAAAACAGCTGTTCCTGGGCTGTGATTCACCCTCCTGGCTTGGCTGGGTTGTCTCCCTTAGGGTGAAACGACTTGCACCCCACAAGTGTCTGCTTCGCCCTGCTGGCAGTCAAGTCTGCAGTCTAGACAGGTAGCTCAGAGGTAGATACCTCCACTGTGGATCTCTGGGGTGGGATGAATCCTGCCCCGAGAGCTGGGACAGCAGGAGACAGCACTTTGTACACAATTAACAGCCCAGCTGAGTGTCTGTGTTCGCAGGGCACGATTTCCCTGCCCTAGGCAGGCTGAAAGCAGCTACAGGGTAACGAGACGGCCTAATTCACTGCTCCCCCATGAGCATTGTGCCCCACCTGGGCCCAGCACTGCAGCCAGGCTGCTTAAGGTGTGAGGTAACCAGCACAAAGCAGATACGTCTCCCCCAAGCTGTTTTTCCAGGTGAACTTTCCCCGCTGGGGTGACACCAGGTAATTCTCACCTGCTCTGACTCAGCCCTTGGGTGCTCTGCTGAACCAAAGCCTCCTGCAGGCACCAGCTCTCCCTGCTGACATGGGGACGGGAGGAAAAGCCTTCCTCAGGGGGACTGCAGGAATACAGTCCCTCAGGGGGGGAGTGCAGGAACACAATTCCTCGGGGGGACTGCAGGAATACCCCTCCTCAGGGATGTCAGGAATACCCTTCCTCAGGGCGCAGCGGGAGGATGGAGGAGTTAATTAGCCGGGAGGCATTTGCGTACCTGGAGTGGGTCAGGGAAGAGGGAAGAGGAGAGCGGTATGTGGGACCGGGAGCAGCAGGAGGCTGGGGAGGGGAGAGGTGGGATTTGTCCCAGAGATGCAGAGGTGCAGGATTTGTCACACAGAGTGTGGCAGCAGGTCAGGGGAAGCCCCCACGGCTCTCAGGTGATTCTCCCTCCAGACTCGGGAGTGTTTGATGTCTAGGTGTGGACTTCATGTGGATTTTACTCGCCCATGATGTCCCCGTGGATCACACACCCTCCCGGGGCAGCACAGCCGGCTCCCTTCCCCGCAGAGGGAATCCGCAGCGCCGGCAGCAGGGCGAGCCGTGTCTGTGTGTGTGCAGGGTGCAGGCACACGCCTGTACCCGCTCGTCCTGCCAGCCTCGTGTCACCCGCGGGCCGGGCACAGCGGGGCAGGGGCGACTCCGCTCCCCGCCGGCGTCCGTGTGGTGTCTGTCCCTGCTGTCTGTCCCCGCTGTCTGTCCCCGCTGTCTGTCCCCGGTGTCCCACTGATCTCCCGCCGCTCCCGCCCGTGCTTCAGCCCAGACTCACAGATAGGGCAGCGGCACCAGCCCGGCCTGTCCCCTCCAGCGCAGCCAAAGCACTGCAAGGTCAAGGCCGAGCTCTTCGCCTTCGTTCCTCGGGCGTGCCGAGCGGGAGGGAAGGGGAGGAGGGCTGGCGGAACGGAGTCTCCCCCTGGCACAATGACCTGCAGCTCCCCGGGGTGACTCGCACCTCCAGAGACACAGAACCACGCGGCCTTAATTTGCAAAGCTCGGGCTCCCAGCCCGTGCCGTCGCTGGCCCCCGCAGGCTCCGCAGCTTGCCCACAGCGCCCACGGTGCCAGCCCGCTGCTCAGAGCCGCCAGCCCGGGAGGAGGGCGCTCGCTCGGGACGAGTCGCGGGTCGTGTTTCACGTGAGCAGCTTCTGTACCAACCTGCTGGGGCAGCACACGCGGGGATTGTGAAATCCCAGTGCTCCCAGCTCGGGCTTTGGAGCTGCCTGCGCTTCCTGCTGCCGGCACCAGCTCGGCCGGGAGAGCCGGCGGCGTTCTCGGGACACCCCGCGGCCTCTCGCCGGCTTTGAAACGCTCTTTGCTGCCAGGCAGCGCTTTCAGGCAGCGTTAGACTTGAGGGACACACGTTCTCCTCCTTCTACCCCAAAACATCCACAGCTGGAACAGCTGCCAGTGGTACCACCTCCAGGTATCTTGCTGTCGTGGGATCACTGACTCCCTTCGACATGGATGTGACGAGAGAGAAGGAATTCGAACGAACCATTGGGATGCACCTGTTTGGTTTTCTCCCTCCCGCGCCAGCTCTTTCTGAAGCAAAAAATCCTCATATAAGCACCACCACAGGCAGAACAAACAGCCTCGACAACCTTTTTTTTTTTCTTTTTTTGAAAGGTTTCTGCTTGAGGCTGATGCTTTCCTTCTTTATTCTCAGGAGTGCGACACCTTAGCGTGGAGAAACTCCCTCACTCTCCTATCCCACAGGGGTTTTTAGAGGTTCAAATGCCTCTAGAACTTCTCCAGCCTCTGCAACGCCCCACAAAACCACAGGAATATTGGAATAATAATATTGAAAAGCAAACATTGAGGTAGGAGGTCACTGCCTGAGATCCCTCTCCCAGAGAACAGCTGGGGATTTGGGGTGGCTCTTCCACCCCACCCCCTCCCAACCCTAAAACTTCCAGACACACAACGGATCTGTCCCCGTTGTTCTCCAGCAGAATAACCCCTGTCACCTGTCAGCCATCTAAAAGGGGCTTCCCAAGGCCACGGGGAGAGGAGGGAACGCTCATCCCCTATAAATTTCCCGTGGAAATTAGAAGGCTTTGGAAAAAACTTTCCCTGGGGGCAAACCAGAGCCCGCACCCACCTGCGGTGGCTCTCCCAGGTACTGCTCTGGGAGGTGGCTCCGCGGGGTGACACCGGTTTGCAGAGCCTGGCACACGGAGGGAAACCACCCTGCAGGGCAGAGGAGCTGCCGGTGGAATTTTACAGTTTGCTCGGTAATTTTCCAGCTCCTCGTGTTCCAGCGCCGAGAGGTCCGAGAATACCAGCCTTGTGTGGTGCTGCCACTGCCGGTGGCGAGCCTGGCCTTTGGAAAGTCCCCCTTATTTAAGCTCCTGACTAATTCTTGCAGCTGCTGGGGGATGACACACCTTTCCACGGCGCTGCGCTAAGGCCGAGGATTTGCTGGGTCCCGAGGGAGGGAGACTGAGTCATTTTGGGTGCCCTGCTCCTCAGGGAGGGTAGGTCAGACCCCCCTCCGCCCGAGCTTCCCCAGCCCTCGTGCTTCCCGTGCCGTCACCTGGAGCCGCTGGGGCTCGGAGGTCAGCAAGTGGGAAGAGGGGCAGAGACAGGCACGTTGGCAAAGAGGGGAAGGAGGAAACGCCAAACCCAAGTTTTAGGGCATCTCTCCGCCGAGCTCAGAAGCGCACGGGCCGTCCCTGCGCTCACAGCGCATTTCCTCTCTCGGGCAAGACGCCCCCGCGAACCAACAAGTCTGGTCAAGACCGTTCCTGCCTTGCGCTCCAAGGAAGGGAAAGTCGCACCGTCCAAACTGCTTCCCCTTGGAAAGATCAGCAAATCAGACCGGGGAAGAGGCGGGGGAGAGGGGAGAGGTGGACGAGTCCCAGGCTCAGAAGAGCCTTTCAAAGCAATCAAGGATCCGACTCTCGCCTTGTCCGCCTCCGAGTTCGACACCGCTCAGCTAATCCCGGCTTTCATTGAGGCCGTGTCTCCTGCCAGCTGCTGCCTCTCAGGCACTTGCCAGGACGGTGGAGGAATTGCGAAGCTGGGAGGCTTTCGGGGTCTGCTGGGTCATGACTGACAGAAATTTGTGCAACTCGAGAGAAAAGCCTGGCAGCGGCGGCAGCGGTGTCGCAATGCTCGCCCTGCCGAGCGCGGGGAGGGGGGGTTCGCCTGCATAAATAGTGGCTAATTGGCTGCTCAGCACTCACGGCTGGCTCCTTCCTCTTCCCCGAGCCTGCCTGGGGAAAAATCCCTCCTTGAAGGTAGTTTGTCCAGGTAGTGATAGTTGGAAGCAGGCAGGTGTCGTTTTGGGGGCACAGGGGTGAGTGAGGACAGAGGATTTGCAGGCGGCCCATGTGGCAGTGCAGGAAGGTGGGAATGGGGCAGGCTGGCTGATCCGAGGTGTACCTGCTCCAGTGGGAATGGGGCAGGCTGGCTGATCCGAGGTGTCCCTGCTCCAGTGGGAATGGGGCAGGCTGGCTGATCCAAGGTGTACCTGCTCCTCCCGGTTCGCTGCCGGCTCCGCCGCCATCCCGCGCCACGGCGACTGACTCACATCCTGCTGCTCCTTCCCGAGGCTTCCAGGAACATGCTGTATCATACTGGGACTTGGCCACGCAGCCTCTTGGCTGGGAGCAGGCAGCAGTGTCTGACCTGCAGTGACACAGGGAGAACCGGCTCCCTCTGCTCTCCACGGGCATCCCACCCATCCCGGCACACGCGGCCCCGGCGCTTTCGCTGGCAGCTCGCAGGGGCCGCGGGCCCCGCGCTCTGCTTTCGGCTCGGCCCCGTTAATGCAGCGTTTTCTGAGCGGTGTTACGGAAACGTCGGGGGGGTTTTCTTTCAGCCGGCGCGGTGAGGATTGCTCTGTGTGCTCTATCGAAATGGGGAGGGGATTTCTGCTCGGTGACCTCAGGCAACAGCCTGAGCTGGTGCTGTGAATCACCCACTGAAACTCGCTGATTTACGGCTTCCGAGTGCCTGACAGCACGGCAGCGATTTCTTTTAGAGGGAACAGGGCTTTTTAACCCAGAGAGGTTGTGCTGTCCCCATCCCTGGAAGTGTCCAAGGCCAGGTTGGACGGGGCTTGGAGCAACCTGGGCTAGTGGAAGGTGTCCCTGCCCATGGCAGGGGGTGGAATGAGATGATCTTTAAGTTCCTTTCCAACTCAAACCATTCTGGCATTCTAGGATTCTAAGAACTCCCAAAACACTCAGAGCACAAGATGATGGGTCAAGACCTTGGTCAAAACCACAGCACAGCTCCTGAGCTCTCACAGAACGTCCTTTTGTCTGTAAGACTGATCCTGAGCACTGGGACATAATGAACATGAAGTCCTGGAATGCTATTCCTATGTGATTCTTTTTTGGAGGAGCCACACACTTTAAAATATGAAACAACACACCCGTCCCTCTCGTGGAATTGCAGAATCCCAGAATGAGATGGGTTGCAAAGGACCTTAAAGATCATCCATCTCCACCTCCTGCCAAGGGCAGGGATGCCATTCACTAGATCAGGTTGCTCTTCTTTCTGTCCTCAGCTATCCATAACAACTTTGGGAGCCAAAACGTGCCCTGTGTCCCACTGACACAGCTCCTGTGCCTGCCAGGTGTTTGTTTGCCCTCCTTAACTGTGCTAGTCCTGCTGAGCAAGGGTGTCTTCAGGTCTGGGCAGATCCACCGGGGTGTGTACGAGGGCTACGAGGATGGGAAAGGGTCTGGAGGGGCCACGAGGAGCAGCTGAGGGCACTGGGCTGGTCCAGCTGGAGCAGAGGAGCCCCAGGGCAGAGCTCAGCGGGGGCTGCAGCTCCTCCCGAGGGGCAGCTCCGACCTCTGCTCTGGGGGAGCAGGGCCAGGACCCAGGGAAGGGCTGGAGCTGGGCCAGGGCAGGCTCAGGTTGGATCTCAGCACCAGGTTCTTCCCCCACAGGGTGGTTGGCACTGCCCAGGCTCCCCAGGGCAGTGGGCACGGCCCCAAGGCTGCCAGAGCTCCAGGAGCGTTTGGACAACGCTCTCAGGGACAGGGGGAGTGTTGGGGTGTCCTGGGCAGGGACAGGGCTTGGACTGGATGAGCCCCGGGAGTCCCTCCAACTCAGGATAGCCTATGATTCCATGACCCCTCCTGTGCATCCCTGCTTTTGGATAACCACAGCTGCACCTTTAGGCGATTCCCGGCTGGGAATGACTCAGAGCTGTTCTCGGAGTGCCGTGGTTGCTGCGGGATCATTTTTAGGGCGATTTCGGGGTTTGGGGGGGTCCCGAGGCCGGGGGAGGTTCGGGGGGGACGCGACGCCGTCTCTTTGCCGGAGCGACATCGCCACCCCGCGGCAGCGCCCCGCAACTGCACCCGGGACCGCCCCCGCCATCCCTGCGGGAATAACCGCTGGAAAAACAGCTGGAAAACAGCCAAACACAGGGAGCACACCGGGACTGCTCCCCCCGGGCCATCCCTGCGGGAATAACCGCTGGAAAAACAGCTGGAAAACAGCCAAACAC
>VXAY01003531.1:0-16812 GCA_013399855.1 Oxyruncus cristatus | reverse complement strand
CCCCCCGCCACGGTCGGGGTCTCTGGGCCGCGAAGCCGCCCCAGGGTCTGAGGGGAGGGGGGGGTTCTGGGGGGGGGTTGTGTGTGCAAAGAGCAAAGAAAGGGAGAGTTTTAGGAAATGAGTCACCTTTCGGGAAATGAGTCGTGTTTTGATTAACGAATCACCTTTTAATCGATGAACTGCAGAATTAACCGGGGTTGGAAAAGCCCTCCCAGCCCATGGATCCCCCTGTGCCCATCCGCACCTTGTCCCCAGCCCAGAGCACTGAGTGCCACGGCCAGGCCTTCCTTGGGCACCTCCAGGGCTGGGCACTCCAAACCTCCCTGGGCAGCCCCTGCCAAGGCCTGACCACCCTTTCCAGGGAGAAATTCCTCCTCAGGGCCAACCTGAATCATAGACTGGCTTGGCTTGGAAGGGACCTTAAAGATCACTTAGTTCCACCACCTTCCATGGACAGGGACACCTTCCACTAGCCCAGGTTGCTCCTGGGTTTGGGGCTCAACGTACCATTGCCAAAAAGGAACTAAAAAGAGGAGAAGGGAGCACTTTGAAGATGGATGGAGCTATAAAAAAAGGGTTGGATTGCTGAAGAGCCCTCCCTTCTGCCAAGAAATGAAAGCCACAGATATTCCAATTCTGCTTCCCTCCCTCCTTTTAAATTCAGGCCAGAGCACGGCAGGTTTTGGGTGGACACACTGACTGCAGGGTGGGGGGGTGACATTTTAAGTGTTGCACGTTGGATTGTCACGTTACATCTCCACCAAATTGTGCTGCAGAGGTTTAGAGGCCGACAGACAAAACCTGGAAGTGAAAGCCCCCGCCTGGTTCCACCATCCCAACTGCCCATGTGCTGCCTCCAACCCACACATATTGACCCAATCTGTGTCTGTGCAGCAGCAGGAGTTTTTCTTAGAACCAATGAGAACCATAAAATCCCAATTTGCATACAGCTTTTGCAGAAATCCCTCCTTTGGCTGCACATCTTGCTCTGGTTTGAACACTCAGGGCTGATTCTGAGATCAGAGAGAGCCACTTGAACGTGCTCCAGCCTGTTTTGTTGTCGTATAGAGCCTACTTTGAAACACTCATGGGGAGGCTGCACACCAAAAGTAAATTATTTGTCGGGTCTGGGTGTTAATTCCATCCTAGAAAGAGCTGAAAATACAGAAAACCTTCCAGAGGGAAAGTAAAAAAAAAAAAAAAAGGTAATTTCTTACTTAAAAAAAAATTCTGCAAAAATCCTCATTCTGTATTAACACACTCTTCCTCCAAAATGAAAACACCCCTTTCTAATTTGTGACCTGTGCTTCCCTCCCGTAGCAGTCCTTTCCCAAAATCACGGAATGGGTCCTCTGGTCCCACCTCCCTGCTGCAGCAGGGCCATCCCAGAGCACACGGCACAGGAGCCCCCACAAAGCTCATCTTTGCACATCTTCTGAGTGTTTTTTCGCAGCATTTCCAAAATGCTTCTTCTGTATTAAATGCCCCCCAGTGCTCCTAGAAAAGCCTGCCACAAGATTTTTCTCTTCTCTTTGCTGTCACACCCGCCTGGTGTCTATCTAAGCAAGTTCTCCTGGTCAGAGCAAAGAGCAACTTGGAGGAGTTTTTCAGGCCCTCCCACCCAAAGACCCGATGCCTCCAAAAAGACCCAATAGGGGGCATATTTGAAATATCTTGACATTAGGTGTCATTATTCTGCTTTTTGCCAGGGCGGAACAAGCCCTCATCTGATAAGTGATGTGTCCAGGTAGGAAGTTTGATTTCTGCCTCAGGAATGAGGTGTGGAAATGCCATTTAAAGTCTGGCAGGTCTTCACATGCCACCTTTAACCTTGGCTACTCCAAAGCTGCTGCTGCTGCTGCTCCACACCATGTTAAACCTAAGGGTGCTGGTGTCCAGGGAAAGGAGAGGTGTTCCCATTAAGCTTTCATTAAAAAACAGAGGGCAAACTCCAAAAGGAAGCATTCAGGAAGCAAAAGAGCTTTTCTAGGGAATTTACAGGAACTCATCGGCGGGTTGACGTGTGGCTGATGAGTTTCCAGAGCTCGGAGTGGTGAGAGCCAAGAGCTTGGTTTTCCCTCTGCTTCTCCTCACGAGTGTTTCCTTCAGCACATGGCTCCTCTTCTGCAGACTCCACGCCTTGTCTGACAGAAGGACTTGCCTTCTGCAAAGATTTTTTTTCATAATTACTATTATTATTGCTGCTATTTTAATCCTGCAGAGCTGCCAACTCTAGGGACTGACACCTTCCATTCAGCTGAGTCACGATGGAGATCCTTCCCCAAGGGGCCATTGTCTGCTCTGCTCGTTTAATCCGTGCTCACCAGGGGAGGAGATGATGGGACTGGACATGATTTCAAGGATGTCAGATAAAGTAGAGCAGAATTTGGGGGTGCTGATTGACAGGGAGCTGAACATGAGCCAGAGTGTGCTCAGGTGGCCGATGGCTCCTGGCCTGGCTCAGGAGCAGTGTGGCAGCAGGAGCAGGGAGGTGATTCTGCCCCTGGACTCAGCACTGCTGAGGCCACCCCTGGAGTGCTGTGTCCAGTTCTGGGCCCTCAGCTCAGGAAGGACATGGAGGGGCTGGAGCAGGGCCAGGGAAGAGCAACCAGGCTGGTGAAGGGACTGGAGCACAAGTGCTGTGAGGAGAGGCTGAGGGAGCTGGGGTTGTTCAGCCTGGAGAAGAGAAGGCTCAGGGGAGACCTCATCGCTCTCTACAACTCCCTGACAGGAGGGTGTAGCCAGGTGGGGGTTGGTCTCTGCTCCCAGGAACCAGCAGTAGGACAAGAGGGCTCGGCCTTAAGCTGTGCCAGGGGAGGTTTAGGTTGGATATTAGGAAGAATTTGACTGTCCTGTGAATGAGAGGACATAGTCTCCAGCTGGGCCAGGGGAGGTTCAGGTTGGATATCAGGAGGAATTATTTCCTCATGGAAAGGGTGGTGAGGCCTTGGCAGGGGCTGCCCAGGGAGGTTTGGAGTGCCCAGCCCTGGAGGTGCCCAAGGAAGGCCTGGCCGTGGCACTCAGTGCTCTGGGCTGGGGGACAAGGTGGGGATGGGCACAGGGGGGATCAGATGATCCCGCGGGGCTTTTCCAGCCTCGGGGATCCCGGGATTCGGGGCTCCTCTAACGGTTGCCTCCCACCCAGGTGCTTCGGACCTGACGGCGTTCAGCGACCCCCGGGTGGGCATCGACCGCTCCTTCTCGGCGCTGCCGTCCCTGCCGGACCCGCGGATGCACTACCCGGGCGCCTTCACCTACACGCCCACGCCCGTCAGCTCGGCCATCGGCATCGGCATGTCGGCCATGTCCACGGCCACGCGCTACCACACCTACCTGCCGCCACCCTACCCCGGCTCCTCGCAGGCGCAGGGCGGCCCATTCCAGACGGGCTCCCCCTCCTACCACCTGTACTACGGCACCTCCGCCGGCTCCTACCAGTTCTCCATGATCTCCGGCGGGGACCGCTCGCCGCCGCGCATCCACCCGCCCTGCACCAACGCCTCCACGGGCTCCACGCTGCTCAACCCCAACCTGCCCAACCAGAGCGACGTGGTGGAGGCCGAGGGGAGCCACAGCAACTCCCCCACCAACATGGCCAGCACGGCGCGGCTCGAGGAGGCCGTCTGGAGGCCCTACTGATCCCCGGGAGCTCCGGGGCAGGACTGCCGCGCTTCCCGGTGCCCGCGGGTATCCCGCCGACAGCCACCTGCCAGCGGCTGGAGGAGCGAGCCCTCCAGGAGCCGGCGCTCCCAGGAGCTGTGGCACAGCCCGGCCGGGCCCTGGAGAAGCACCAGAACATCCCCCGCGCAGGGCTGAGCTTCTGGGCAAGAGGACGCCCGAGGCGGCGGTCCAGAGGTCGCCAGGGTGGGTAGGAAGGTTTGTCTCCAGGCCTGTGGCTTCCTGGGGCTTACGAAGGTCTCCACAGCCTCTAAAAGAGAGAGTTTCGGTTCACTTCTATTTTTAAGACTTAAAAACTAAAAAAAAAAAAAAAAAAAAAAAAAAAAAAAAAAAAAAAAAAAAAAAAACCAAAAAAAAAACCAAAAAACCCCACAAAAAAAAACAGGAGGAAGAGATTTCACANAAAAAAAAAAAGAAAAAAAAATAAAAAAAATAAAAAACAACCCATAGTTGAGTTTACTGCATCTTATGGACGTTTGAACTGTAAGGAAGGATAGGAAGATTCCCAGAGGGAAACTGTGAACGCTCCTGTTTTAGCAATGCTGTGAACGAGAGGTTTTATATGTTGGAGTCCATTCTTTCTTTGCTTTCTTCCGTTGGGTTTTTTTAAAACCACGATGTATATTCCAAAGAGCATGGAATTTTTTTTTATGACTGGGGTTTTGGTTTTTGGGGTGGGGTTTTTTTTTTGTCGTTTCGTTTTGTTTTGTTTGGGGTTTGGTTTTTTTTGGTTTGGTTCTTTGTTGGTTTTTTTTGGATGCAACTCATCCTGCTTTGCATCTAATTTCTCTTGGCACCTTATAAATTGCAAACAGAAAAGATTTTGCTCTTCTTTTTGTTTTGTTTTGTTTTAATCATGCTCGCTTCTTTCTTGCTTTGTCAACTGAAAGAATCAGCCCCTTTTTCAATGAGTTAATTTAACTTTTTATCTCTTGGACTTCTCTTTTTTTTTTAACACAACGGCCACAGCGTGGGGTCATTTTCAACTACTGTACTTCTTTGATGAGTTCATTGATATTTATGCTTGATATTTAGACTTTTCTTATTTGTTGATACTATTATTATTTAAATATGCCTATATTAAAAAAAAATATCAGCAATTGACTTTTTTTGGTAGCAGCCAAAGTCAGATTTATCCCATGGAAAAAGGCTGGATAAGGATGGGTAAAGTGACCTCCTAATAACCTAGAAATGTTGTTTACAATTATCTCATTCTCATCTTCCTCAGCTCGCTGGGCTCGGATTCCCAAAGGCATTGAGGTGGCCAATTCCCGCTGGAAGGCACCGAAATCCCTGGGAATTTCGGTGGAGTCATCTCTCCCTATCGCTCCCATGCTTTTGCTTCGTCGCCAGTGGCGACCCTCAGAGTCAGGGATCAGGATGCAGATATTCCAGCAGGCAGATCCAATATTCCCTAGTTAAATACCCGCCCATATGGGGCTCACCAGTGGGGTGGTGCCCTCCTGGCCCTCCAGCAGGAATTTGGGGATGGGCAGGCCCCGGCACAGGTTGCCCAGAGAATTTGTGGCTGCCCCGTCTTTGTGAGTGTCCAAGGCCAAGCTGGATGGAGCTCTGAGCAACCCGGGCTAGTGGATGTCTCCCTGCCCGTGGCAGGGGCTTGGACTGGACGGTCTTTAAGGTCCCTTCCAACCCAAACCACTCCACGGTGCGTTTTCGGCTCGGCCGGGGGGAAGCCCTGGCTCTGGTGGGGTCTGGGTGAGGTTTGCTCCTGGCCCAGCAGGGCCAGGATCTCTGCGCGGCCCTAAAGCCGCCTTCCTGCCCGCTGGGAAAGGAACCACCCCGGAATAACTCAGCGGGGCCGCCCGGCCCGCGTGGAAAGCGCTAGAAAAGGCCCCACCAGCCCCGCGGGTGAGCAGAGTCGGTGTGGACGAGGCCGTGCCCCGCGGCAGCCCCAGCACGAGCTCGGCAGGTGCCACTGTGAGGGTTATTTTGTGTGGGGGCACTGTTCCATCTTTGGCCCGAGGGCAGTTGTTGTGCTGCTCCTCCAGCCCCGCGCCCAAACGAGCTGATTATTATTTAACTTAACGTACCTCTTAGGCGAGTGAAACAAGTGCAGGTCAACTCAGAGAGTGTTTGAAAGCGGGACTTCAGATCAGTGTTTGGTGTTGTTAGGGGAAAAGAAAAGAAAAAAAAAAGGAAAAAAAAAAAAAGAGTTAAAAGGGTTCAAATTAAAAAGGTCCTTGGCTGCAGGCAGCAAAACAGCTGGATTTATTTAAAACCGTTTGTTTTTCAAGTTTTCCTTTGTTTTTTTCTTTTTTCTTTTTTTTTTTTTTTTAATATGTGTATATGGTTTTGCTTCTTTGTTTAAATCAGATGCAGTAGCACTTTGGTGTTGAAAAGTTACGAATCGAAGACTTTACCTTGTCAATCAGGTCGTTTTTGGGGGGGGTTTTTTGTGTGCAGAAAATGGGGAGTGTTTCAAGAGATCCCAGCAAATGTCCAAGCTGTTTCTGATCAAAAACACCCATGACCTTGTCCTTCTCATTCGGTGGGATATTCTTTATAATTTCCCAGAGTTTGCTCTGAACCGAAAAAAAAGGCAGGAAGCATCAAAATTATATCAGAATACTGCACCAAGACAGTAGCTCTTGGTGCAGAATCCATCCCACGAGCTCTCTGGGGCTGTGCAACTAAAATCTTCATTTATTACAGCTCCCACATCTGCCTTGTGACTGGACCACCCAAGTGCTGGGAGGGCAACCCAGAGGGGAGGGAGAGGAGCTCGGAGGAGCCAGAGGCCTCAGCGTGGAGGGAAGGGCTGCCACGGCCAGGAGACTTGGAGAGGGGCTTTCCACCAGGGCATGGAGTGACAGGACGAGGGGAATGGCCTTGAGCTGAGAGAGGGCAGGGTTAGATGGGATATTGGGAAGGAATTCCTGGCTGGGAGGGTGGACAGACCCTGGCACAGGTTGCCCAGAGAAGCTGTGGCTGCCCCTGGATCCCTGGAAGTGTCCAAGGCCAGGTTGGATGGGGCTTGGAGCAACCTGGGCTGGTGGAAGGTGTCCCTGCCCATGGCAGGGGGTGGCACTGGGTGATCTTTAAGTTCTCTCCGAACCCAAACCATTCCATGATTTTTTGAGTTCAGCCCAGTGGTGGAAGGGAGGTTGTTGTGGTCACCCACGGGAGGTTGTTGTGGTCACCCAAGGGAGGTTAATGGTCACCACACTGCCAGGCCTGTGGGTCACCACAACCTCCTTTCTCCTGAAGCCCTTTGCCCCTTTTAGCCACCAGAATTTCAAAGCACCCACTTTCGAAACTAAAAGATCAGGGATTCCCAAGAATCCAAGAGCTGGGCATCTCTCAGCCTGGAGATCAGCCCCTACACTGACCACGTTTTACATCTCCTCATCCACTTTCTCCACACTTGTCCTTAGTCTGAAGCTCAGTTTTGCTCTCCCTGGTGTGAAGGGGGTGAGGAGCTGCAGAGCTGGTCCAGTCCACACTTACCCAGTGTCTTACTGACACTTTCCTGGGATTTCCCACTCTCTCCCTCGTGGGAATTTCAAGCAACTAAATTTTGGAGTCCAACCTTTCCGTGCGTGTCAAGCACGGCACGAAGCATCCCCCCCTTGAGGGAGGAAACTCCAAGTTCATATCCCTGGCAATTAATCTGGTCAATCACTGTGGGTGTCAGTGTTTGTGTAAACCACAGTTGACCCAAATCTCTATTTTTGTAGCCACCCCTCGACCCACCAAGGACAGGAAGGATCTTCGAGGCTGTGAAAACGCCCTCACGTCGTTCCTCTTGTGTCTTAAGGGCACTTAGCAGGCAAGAAAAGGACATTTGGAGAGAGCATTTCCCCCCATTCACGTCTCCAAATCAGAGTATATAAGTATATATTTTTATATATATATATAAAATATATATATTTATATAGTTTTATCACCCCGGTAGCTGGATGGGATTAAAAAACCAGAGCTGTTGTGCTCCTGCTGTTGCAGTCAGTGAGAGCTTTAGGTGCCTTCCCCTCCCAAAACAGAGCTCAGGGCAGTGCTGGCTGTCAGCTTGGGTGCTCCTTTCACAAGGCACAGCCCCCTGTCCAGACGCAGCCCCGTCAAACAGCTTCAAACTAAACACAGGGCCCGGCTCTCGCCGCCTCTGAGGCCAAATATTTCCCTCTCCCACAACATTTGCGCTGGTTTAAGAGTTCCTGCTCCCTTCCAGGAGCCTTAGTCCGAGGATGGGCTGATGCAAAGTGCGTCCTCACCACGAAGGCTTGGATTTGTAGGATTAGGCCGAATTCTCCGCTGGGAAGGAGAGAAACCCTTCCCTCCAAGCCCCCACCACGACCTCTTCCCCATCACCTGCACTCTTGAAACCCTCGTTTCTGCTTTCGGGGCGACCTTTCCCATCGGTGTGTTGTGAAGATTCAGGGAGAAGCGGATCCTTTTTTCCTGCCTCGGAACGTTTTGGGGCACCTTTATTTTTGTTAAACCTTCGCTTGGTCAGTACCAACCCCTCGGCATTTTTCTCCTTGTCCCAAAAGGGTTGCATCGACAGAGTCACTTGTATTTATGTCTGTAAATAGATTTCAAAAGCTTCATGGCAAAATATTTAGTGCTCGTAATTGCTCTGCCTTTTTTTTTTTTTGGTTTGTTTTTTTTTTTTCCCCCCCCGTTTTTCCGTGTTTTTAATGAACTTACCTTTGTGTTTGCTTAAATACTGTAGTGAGACTTGTTTCTTTCCCAAAGAGTTATTTTTTAGGCTTCAGGACGAACTAGATTTTATTCACTTTTGTAAGCAGTTCCAGCATGGGCTCTACCCACCGTCCTTCACTTTCTTTTGTGGGAGGGGAGCAACGAACGTACCAAAAATCTGTGGGTTATTTGTGGTCTTTCGGTTCTGTCTCCCCTTAAAACAAAAGCTGGACTTGCAGGGTGAGGTGGTGAGGGCACAGCAGGGGACACCCCCGGTCAGAACGGCCCCGAAAGGGGATTTATTCAGCATTTTCCGGCTGTGTGTACAAAACAGATGCTGCCCCGTTCCCCAACAGCCCCTTTTTCCCTCCACGCTGAACATTTCCAGAAGGGGAAACCACCAGCTCGTGGAAGTTGGCTTTTTTTCCGGGGGGAGAAGGGGCACGTTGATCGCAGGGAATTCTTCCTCTTGGGGAGGGAAGGAGGGAAGAGGTGGCTGCTGGGTTTTTTGGGGGGAAGCAGATAGGAAAAGAGAATAGAGTGGATTTTTCCCCCCAGTGCAGGAAGCCTCTGGATGCCAGGTCAGACTCCTGCTGTCCGTAGGGACGGCTGTGCCCAGCACCACAGCAGAATTCATTACAGCTCCAGCCAGGGCAGCTGGACTGCTGCGCCAGTTCCACTGAAGACCTTCTTCCTTTTCCTTTCTTTCTTTCTTTCTTTCTTTCTTTCTTTGTACCACAGTTTCCTCTGTAAATTCAATATCATAATTAGTGTGAATGACAAATAAAATGTTTGACAAGTACGCACACGGGCCTGGCGCATTCTTTCATAGAATCATAGAATCACAGAATCATAGAATCATAGAATCACAGAATCAGAGGGGTTGGAAAGGACCTCTGAGATCATCAAGTCCAACCCTTGATCCAACCCCACCGCGGTTCCCAGACTATGGCACTCAGTGCCACGTCCAGCCTCACCTTGAAAACCTCCAGGGATGGAGAATCCACCACTTCCCTGGGCAGCCCATTCCAATGGCTGATCACCCTCTCTGGAAAGAATTTCTTTCTGATATCCAACCTAAACCTCCCCTGGCACAGCTTTTCTCGGGGAGCAAAGCAACCCTCTCCAGGGAAAAAAGGAGCCGCCAGGAAAAGGGTGTTGGCAGGGTGTCGCTCACGGCAGCAGGAGGATGGTGCCCTCCTTTTTTTTGTGCGCTGATCTCTTTGGGGTTTAACAAACTGGTGTTTTCCTGCTGGGGAGTAACCTGGTGACAGACCTGCAGTACAACAGGGCAGTTGTAGTTCTCTCCTACTCTCCACAGTAGGAGAGAAATTCTGGATGGGGCTCAGAGCAACCTGGGACAGCGGAAGGTGCCCCTGCCCACGGCAGGGAGTGGAACGAGATGGTCTTTGAGGTCCCTCCCAACCCAAACCAGTCTGGGGTTCTGGGATTCTGTGAAATGACACTTTGCAGGTACAGAAGTCCAATAATTGCATTGTATCCCTGACTTCTTGGTTAAACTTCCATATTTCAAGGTCATACACTGCTCTTGTTCTCCTTCATCTTTTTTTCCCTGGATGGGATCCTTTTTGACACTGATGGTTTGAACCCTCCTTCAGCACCACCAAAACAGGCAGTTTGAGGTCATAATACTTAGATGAATTGTTTGTTTCCTCTTTAAATAAAGGAAGCAGTGGTGTAATGAAACATTAATGAGTGCCCTTCTAAAATGAGAAAAAAATTGGAGTAAATACTGGAACTTCATTTGGAATACATGTATTTATATATAAAATCTTCTAAAACTGGCCTTTACACAACATATTACATTTTATTAAAGAAGCTTTCAGTAGTATCCTTCTACACGATAATCACGGAATCACAGAATGGTTTGGGCTGGAAGGGGCCTTAAAGATCATCTGTTCTAACCCCCTACCATGGGCAGGGACACCTTCCACTAGACCAGGCTGCAATATCTAATATATGACAATCTCTCTCTATAAAATATATATAAGATATTGCATGTATTAAATATATTTCATATATATATTTCATTTGTTCCTCTCAGAAAAAACACCTAAAAAGCAAACCGTTAAAGGCGTGGTTTTCTTCGGACAACTGGTGGGGAAACCCTCCATGTCTCAAATGAAAATTCACATTATCTTTTTAAAATAAGGGCCGAGGCACCGAGAGAGGAGTTACGGAATTCCAGGTGCCTCTTTAGAGGTAGAAACACCAACACACCCCCCCTCTGATGTGGTTCCTGCTTACCCTGCTCACTGTGGCCACCTGACATTTCTTTCCAGCACAATCCCACGTTATCCCAAAATGTTGCCCTTACGTTTCCGAGGGAACCACCCCACAGGTTCCTCCGCTTCCCCCGTGACACCCAAGAGCCCTTCCGAGGCGGACGACGGAGCAGGGCACGCGCTTGTTTTGCTCCTCGCCTTCACCCGACGGGAAGAGAAGCCCCAAATAGGCACAGTCAAAACAAACCCCCCAAAAACACGACGCCCGAGGGCGTCTCAGCGGGAATATCTGCGGCTGGCTTTGTTGTGGGGAGGCAGCGCCGCAGAGCACGGGGAGGCAGCAGACTGCCACGGCCCCTCGACCCGCACCCACGGATCCCAGCGCCTGTCCTGGCGGGAAAGGCCTTGGCAGCACAGCTCCCTCTGGGCTGGGGGGCCCTCCGAGCCCCAAAGCCACCAGGCTCCAGAGCGGGATGGGGTGCAGGGAGGAACCGTGGGCAGATCCTTCTCCCGCCCCTCCGCCTCCCTCCCTGCCCAGGGCAGCTGGAAAAGGGGGAACAGAGAGCCCAGGGGACACGGGGCAGCTCTCTGGGACCCCCCAGCACTCGAGGTGACCCCACCAGGCCAGTTTGGGTCCAGACTGGGGCTGCTGACGGGGAGGAGGAGGGAAGGGCAGCGAAGGTGAGGGAGCCGAAGGCTGGAGGCGGCTGTTTGTGAGAGCAGGGGCTGGCAGGGTGAATGCAGAAGGTTGTTGACTTCTCGTGGCACCTCGCACGCTGCTCTTAACGACCTTTAATTACAGAGGCCTTGTCCTGCGTGCGCTCCCACACGGCTCTGTCCGGCTTGTGCAACGAGGAAGCGCCAGAGCCGGGCTGGGAGCAAGAGCAGCTCCTTAAACACCATCCCCTGCAACTCAGCTGGCCTGGAAAACTAACCCAGGTGGGTCGCCTTTTTCCCCCTTTTCGGTGGCAAGACAAGCCTGGGCTCGTGGTGCAGTGTCCAGGAGCGATACCCCTTCTTTCAGAGGGGCAGGCGAAGTGCCGGCCACTGGCTCACAGCACAGACAATAAACTCCTTTATCTGCCCCGAGACAGACCTCGCTCAGAGCTCAGAAGTCTGTCCCCACTGCGACTGTCAGACTGCAAGGCCTTGTGATGGCCCTGTGGTTTCCAGACATGACTAAAATATGACTCAGCCCCGCACTGTAAATGGGCCAAAAAGACAATTTTTCCCGTGGCCCCGTATCTTTTTTTCATCCCTGGGCTTTCTCACAGTGAGTTGGGGATGCCTCAACTGTTATTTCAGGCACCCCTCTCTCATCGTGGAAGACAACACCTTTCCTCCCTGTTTGCCTTCGTGGAGGGCTCGCAGTAACTTTGCCACCGGGCTGCCCCGTGGAGCAGAACTTCTCAGTGTAGGCAGGGAAGGAATGTCCGAATTACAGCTCATCTCAACTCCTGCCTGCTGGGGGAGGGAGGCACCGTGGAGATAAAAGCGTGTTTAACCCTGAGGAGAAGGAAAATAAAAGCTGAGAACCTGCAGGTCTCCATTGGAATGTCTAGCTACTGAATTAGGAAGCTTGTTTTCTGGTTTTAAGTTACAGGGACACCTAGAAGTCTCCCAGACTGGATTAGTCAGCACGAGTCACTGTCTGGGAATTGTTTGGGTTTTCGAGAGGAGGATAAAACAATTTAGAAAGAAAATCTAATACACAGATTTAAAACATGGGCTGCTTTGAGAGCAGGGAGGGGGGGCAGGTCTGCTCTGTGGGCTTCAGAAAATGCTGCTTCCTCAGGGAAGGAAGGCTGTCAAAAGAGAGAGAACCTGTTCCCTGCTGATAGAGAATTTCCTGGAGCATGTAAAAAGTGCCTCTGGCTGTTTAACTTTCGAATGCCTCAAACACAGGAACATCTGTAGTTTTTCTGGGGAAGCTTAGATGGCAAACTTACAATCACCTTACACTTGACACATCCCGTGAGCAGAGAAGAGAGCCTGGGTCCAGGGCAGCCTGCAGGTCCAGCTGAGCTGCAGGTCCAGGAGCTCTCTGACATCTGAGTGTGCCCCACAACACTGCCAGGTTTATTCCTGCTGGATTCCCATCTCCCCGCAGGAGCAAGACCTCCAAGTTCGTGGAATCACAGAACAGTTTGGCTTGGAAGGGACTTTAAGGATCATCTCATCCCATCCCCTGCCACGGGCAGGGACACCTTCCACCAGCCCAGGGTGCTCCAAGCCCCGTCCAACCTGGCCTTGGACACTTCCAGGGATCCAGGGGCAGCCACAGCTTCTCTGGGCAACCTGGGCCAGGGCCTCCCCACCCTCACAGCCAGGAATTCCTTCCCAATATCCCATCTAACCCTGCCCCCTGGCAGTTTGAAGCCATTCCCCCTTGTCCTGTCACTCTAGATCCTTGGAAATAGTCTCTGCATTGTTTCTTGTCAGCCCCTTCAGGCCCTGCAAGGCCACAATCAGGTCACCCCAAAGCTTCTCTTCTCCAGCTGAACAATCCCAGCTCTCCCAGCCTTTCCTCCCAGCAGAGCTGCTCCAGCCCTGGGATCCTCTCGGTGCCTCCTCTGGACTCTCTCCAGCAGCTCCATGTGCTCCCTGGGCTGTTCCCCAGAGCCCAGAACAGCTCTGGTTGCCACCTGCAGGGACATCACAGGGACGAGGTGTCCCAGCCCCGGCAGCTTGGCAGGTGGGCACCGGAGGGACCCTGGATCTCATCCCACAGAGCCCAGCCTGGATGTTCCAGTGTCCTCCACCTTTTCTGGAGGACCTTTGTCCAAGGAGCCCCATGGCCACGATATCTTCACGTTGCATGAGCATCGTGGGCATGGAAGTCCTTTGGAATTGGCTGAAAACCAGTTCATTTTTACTCAAATAGCAAAATCCCTGCGTGAAGGGGCTTCACCCGGACTTCACCTTCCTCTCTGACACGCCTGTGCTCTGACACAAGGCAACCTGGGTTATTTCACATGGGGACGTTTCCTGATTCGCCTGCGCCCTGTACAACAGTAGCTGGATTTTCAGAAGCAAGTCTTCCCTCCCTTTTCCTGCTCTGTTCCCTGCCCTAACACACGTGTCTCTGACACTTCTCCAGCTCCCTGCGGACCGGGAGCGCGGTGACGTCAGCCCAGCACGTGTCACTCTGTGGGATGGGTGATCCCAGCCCGTGTGTCCATCCCACGGGCACTTCCAGTCCTGGGGCTGGAGGAGAGGAAGAGCAGTTGTCCTGTTTCGGGAACGGAGAGCCAAAACTTTCGGCAAACATCTGCCTGTGTGCTCCGAAAANAAATAACCAAATTCAGCGGTGTCCTTTGGAAAATGATTCCTTAAATAACCAAATTCAGCGGTGTCCTTTGGAAAATGATTCCTTAAATAACCAAATTCAGCGGTGTCCTTTGGAAAATGATTCCTTAAATAACCAAATTCAGCGGTGTCCTTTGGAAAATGATTCCTTAAATAACCAAATTCAGCGGTGTCCTTTGGAAAATGATTCCTTAAATAACCAAATTCAGCGGTGTCCTTTGGCAAATGATTCCTTAAATAACCAAATTCAGCGGTGTCCTTTGGAAAATGATTCCTTAAATAACCAAATTCAGCGGTGTCCTTTGGAAAATGATGACACCAAAATGATCTTGGCTGCCAGAGGCCGGAGCCTGCCAGCTAAGCTGGGAATCCTGGGCCTTCCAGGATCCTCACTTTGTGGGAAGCAGCGGTGACACCGTTGGCCTGAGCCAGCTTGTTGAACCGCAGCTGATCAGAAGCATTTCCGAGCAGCCCCAGCTCTTGGAAAAATCGAGGGATTTTGGCTACTTTTCCGTGCTGTCCAGGCTGTGGCTGGGATCCCACAGGCTCACCTGGGCCACCTTGCAGCCCTAAGGTATTAAGAGGGCAGATGTTTCACCCTGTATTCTGGCTTTCCAGGTGCGATCCCATCAGTTTGACTTGGTCAGTGGGATCCCTTTGCTCTGCCTAAGCTCCCTGGCTCTTCAGCCGCATCACCTGCCGTACAATATTTGTGTCCCTTCTGCTTTGGGAAGTCTTCCACGCACCTTGATTCTCCTGCAGACACCATGAGGTACGCCCAGGAAGTTTCCAAGTGTCCACTCAGCCAGCGTGGTTCCGTTAAAGGTGTGAGGAATTAGCCACTCCTTGGGTTCCCTCTTTGGGGGTGGTGAATTTTGCCACTTCTCAAGGCTCTCACGACTGCAGAGTACTCAGACAAGAGTGGGTGGAAGAGAGAGGGACCCCTCCAGTCACTGCTGTGAGGGAGATTTTTGTGCCTCTTTGCAGCAAGATCTGCAGGGATATTGAGATTTGCCTCCCACAAGAAGCTTTGTGGTTTCGGTGACACACGAGGGAAGAGCGAGTTGGGGGAGAAGAGGGGCTTTAAATGAGTAAAATTAGGTTTCCCATCTGCTCTCCTTCCCTGCAGTAACGTGGTTATTACAGCTAGGAAACAGCAAAACTTCTAGGAGAGAAAAAAACCAGCTCTGTTATGTGAATGAGAATTTTTTCATTGTCTGCTAAAGAGGTGCAAGAAGAGTCCCCAAACTGTGGTTGCTCCTTCCAGCACAGGAATTTGTAAATAACTGGGGAAAACAAAGCAGGGCAAAACAAAACAAAACAAAAAGTCCTGAATGGTTTTTTTTTTTCTATGCTTGGTGGAACAAACCTGTTAGAGGCAACCTATTCCAGGAATTAGGCTCTCCTCTGTGATGCTAAAGGAGGCAGATGCTGCAAGGAGGGGAATAACCTCATTTTTCCCCGCGGGGACTGCTCAGATCTCTCAGAATCGAACTCCTCAAGTGTCTCTTTTCTGATTCGTGCCACTGCTCACACACGCCGTGGATGGAGCTCCACGACTCTCGTGTGCTGAGTGACGCAGTCTCAGCACAGGGTGTGCCTGACCGAGGGTTCATCCCCGCGTTCTTCGCTCGCTGCAGCAGAGCCCCTTCCCTCCTGTGTCCCCACCTGCACACAGGAGCGGTGCCACCGATCCCCGAGAAGCCCTTTGAGCTCCGGGCTGATGAAAAGGTTCGCGGAGAGGACGCCGTTGTTATTGTTGTCTGCAGTTTGAGAACATGCCCATAAATCAGCTTTCAGGGAGGGATGGGGAAGCAGGTTCCATTGGCTCCGCAGCTCGGTGAGTGAACAGAGAAGAATTTCCTTCTTTGGCATTTTCCCCTGGTTTTAATAACTTTGAACTCTTGCTTTAGATCTTGTTTACATTAGGCTGGTTTAGTAACTGTGTGTCTCCCTCCAGCAATTGTCTCCTTCTTCCCCACCTTCCTCAGGTATTTGGTTTAGGTACCAAACATCTGACTCAGGTCTTCCTGGAGAATGGCTGAGCAGGGGTGGATGGAAGAAGAAATTATTTTTCCCAGTTGGAAAGTGGAGGGACTTAATGGGAGAAAGAGGTGGAGGCCGTGACTGTCATGGACACGGGCCCTGGGAACATAAAAATCTAGGCTGTTACCACACCCTCTGGGAATGTTAAACACAAACTGTACAGATGGGGTGTGCCAACAGTGTTGGGGGCAGAGGATGGCAGTGGGTCCTTCTGGGATGTACAAACTCAGAGGGTGCAAAGCTCGGCTCTGCTCTGTGCTGGGGTGGCCTCACCTCGAGTCCTCGGGGGGGTTGGGGCAGATCCACAATAGAACAAGGACGTAAAGCTGTTGGAGAGTGTCCAAAGGAGGGACATGAGGATGGGGAAGGGCCTGGAGGGGCCATGAGGAGCAGCTGAGGACACTGGGCTGGTCCAGCTGGAGCAGAGGAGCCCCAGGGCAGAGCTCAGCGGGGGCTGCAGCTCCTCCCGAGGGGCAGCTCCGACCTCTGCTCTGGGGGAGCAGGGCCAGGACCCAGGGAAGGGCTGGAGCTGGGCCAGGGCAGGCTCAGGTTGGATCTCAGCACAAGGTTCTTCCCCCACAGGGTGGTTGGCACTGCCCAGGCTCCCCAGGGCAGTGGGCACAGCCCCAAGGCTGCCAGAGCTCCAGGAGCGTTTGGACAACGCTCTCAGGGCCAGGGGGAGTGTTGGGGTGTCCTGGGCAGGGCCAGGGCTTGCACTGGATGATCCTGGGGGTCCCTCCCCGCTCAGGATATTCCAGGATTCAATGATTTAATCCCATGTCTGCACATACTGACTCAGCGTGATTTCCAGGTCCTGGCCCAGGAAATACCTCCCCTTTCCGCGGGGCAGGCGGGGGGAGCACAGCCCCTCATC
>VXAY01003530.1:115129-127751 GCA_013399855.1 Oxyruncus cristatus | reverse complement strand
CCCAAGCGCCCTCCCCACCCTCCAGCAGCCACTGACCCTCCCCGGGGGGAGCGACCGCTCCTGTCACCCCCAAAATCGCCGCTCACCCTCTGCGCGTGTCCTCGGGGGCGCGGTACGGGCCGCCCCCTCTGCCCCAAGCGGGATCCCCCCGCCCGGCTCAGCCCCCAGGCCCCTCCGGGCCCCCGCGTTGTTCCCTCACCTGCCCCAAGGACCCTCCGGCGCCCTGACCCCTGGCCGCCCCCGCGGGCACTGCGCATGCGCGCGCGGCGGCGCGGCGTGGGCGGGGCGCGCAGCGGTGAATGCGCTTTCCATTGGTCGGAGCCCCGCTGGCGGGGCGAGGAGGGCGGCCGGGCGTCACTCATTGGACGGAGCGGTGTCCGGGCGCGGCGATTGGCTGGGACGGAGGAGGGGCGTGTCCGAGCGGCCGGCGGAAGCGGAAGTGCGTGTTAGTGGCGAGGGAGCCGCACGCGGTTACGGCGGCGGCGCGGAGCTTTTCGGGGCTTCCCGGCCCGTTCCCACAGCAGCGCGGGCCGCGGGTGTCGGAAGGTCTCGAACCTGGAGCGGCCCAGCCCGCCTTGACCCACTGCAGAACCCGTCACCAGGCACAGCCCCGGGGGAGCTCAGGGCGAGGACCGGGGCTCCAAGGACATGGAGGAGAGCGGGGCAGGGGATCAGCCCTGGGGGGACGTCAGCGTTGGCCCCGAGCCGTGACCCCCGGCAGAGTCCCGGGAGGGGGCAGCGGGGCGCCGGTATTGGCCACGGTCCCCCTTTCTTTGTGTTTCCCTATTAAACTGTCTTTATCTCGACACCTTGCTCAGATCTCTCCCCTCGTCCTACCCAGGGGGATCCCTCTGGGATTCAGCCGCGACACTCCACAGCCCGGCAGGGGTGGGAATCCCTTTTCTGAGCACAACCAGCCCCCCAAACTGGAGCATCATGGCACAAAGAAAACTGGGATCATGGAGCAGGAGAAACGGGGGTCATGGATCAAGGGAAACTGGGACCATCCCACCATAAGGATTTGGGATCAGGGCATTGGTGTTGACCTCCTCAGAGCAGAGTCCTCAGCGGGGGTTTGTGTTTCCCGATCCCTGTGCTATGGTGGGACCAGCAGTGATGGAGCCCCAAAGAGCCAGAAAAGGGAATGTGGGGAACAGGGGACTTCTGAGGTGAGCAGGGGTGTGGGGAGATGGAAGGGAAGCACACAGGATGTGGGGAAACACCCTTCATTGCACCTGGACACCACAGCCGGGGTCGGGGCGATCCTTGGAATGGGACAGAGGGACCCTCAGAGCAGGGTACAGTCATGTGTCACCTTGGAAGTAGCCTGGACAATCCCAAATTTCTTCTGGATGTAGCGGGGTAGCAGGGGGCATTGAGGGCCCATCCCACGCTTCAGGCAGCCACGGCAGTGGGAGAAGGTGTCAAAGGTGAAGTTCCCGTGGTACATTCCCAAGCTGCTCCCGTGGTACATTCCCTGGAACACACAGCACAGGACCCCGGGGGGTGGCTGGATCTGGCCGTCGTTTGGGTCAAAAACCCCCAAAATTAGGCTCCCAGCTCCATAAAAGTGACACCCCATCTTCATCCAGCTGCTTTCCAAACCATGGATGAGCTTCCCAGGCATGTGATTGAAACAGGACCATCAAGGTAACCCAGTACACACCCAAAGGGACGTCTGGAGTGGGAAGATCAGGCTGGGAAGTGGAAAGATTCCCAAAAAACCTCTCGTCAGTGGGTTTCACTGTTTCAGGTAACACATTTAGCAACTGGAAGGGCATCACTGGTGAGTTGGTGGCAGCAGCAAGATGCTCCCACCAGATGAGCTTCCCTACCACAGGAATACCCTCCAAAACACGTTCCCATCCATGCTGGATCCAGCCCTGCTGCTGCAAAGACTCTGGGAGTGGAGAGGGACAATGGTCAAGGTGGCTTTGGCAAAGTGGGACCCATCTCCAAGGATCAGTGTTGAGAGGTGGAAGATGGCCAGCCAGGAACAAGCACAGGGAAGGCGGGCAGGCTGGCAAATAATAAGGAAATCCCCTGTGCGTTGATAAGGGATGGGGTAAAATTCCATGAGTCATCCTGAGACAGTTAGTCTTCCTGATAAAATGCAAATCTTGGTTGGGGCAAAGGACTGGGTTTGGTGTCACCCTGGGATAAAGGGAGGTCACTGATGGCTCCTGGCCAGCTGAGCGGGATTCAGGTGGTTTTCCGTGATAGTGGAGATCATCCCATCAAAACTGAGTGCCTCCATCCTGGAATCCCAGAATGGTTTGGGTTGGAAGGGACGTTAAAGATTGCCCTGTTCCAACCCCTCTGCCATGGGCAGGGACACCTTCCAGTAGGCCATGTTGCTCCAAGCCACTATTCCCTCTGTTTTAAGCAAGACATTTCCACAGACACAGGGAACAGAGAGGTTGGGATAGGAAATACAGAGAGAAGGAACCTCAGGGTGCTCCACGTGTGTCCAGCAAAGCCAACGAGCCCAAGGTAAAGCAAATGGCTCCAGGAGGAGAATTTCCCTAGGGACCACTGAGCCCTCTGGAGCAGAGAGTTCCCTTTGAGACCCTTCCTGACCATGGGTGGGATCACACCTGGCTCCTGTTGGTCAGGACTGGGGGCTCTGGACGTACCAATCCCTCCGAAGGGCAGCAAGCTCAGCGTCACCTGCATCAGGGTGTCGTTGCCGCAGAAGCCGCCGCTGCTCGTCCGCTCCAGGACCTGGTTCACCACCTGGGAGGGAGCAGAGAAATTGGGAAGTGAATCTCTACCCTCACTCTCGCACCGCCAGCTGCAATCCATCCCCCCCCAGCCAGGGCTGTGTGCTCTGGCTATAAGGAGAATATCTGGAGCTCAGACATGGCTGGACATGCCTGCCAAGGAGCACAGGGCAGGTGCAGTCCTGGTGTCGCTCTACCTTGTCACTGGAGGAGAAGGCGTAGACAGCCAAGGGCTGCTCACGGCTGTTGATGAAGTCAATGGCTTCAGTGTTGGCCACAGTGATGATGGGCAGGATGGGCCCGAAGATCTCCTCCTGCGTGGCAGGGTCCAAGGGCTGCACGTCCGCCAGGACAGGGGACTGGAGGGTGGGGCTCACCAGCAGCGATGGCCCCCATGAGGGGCCCCAGGATGAGGCAGATGGGGTAGTTCCAGGGTGCTGTGATGAGCACCACCCCGTACAGCTCCTTGCAGATGAAGGCCGAGTCCAACTGGGTCACCTGCAGGACACCCACCACAACAGGTCCCATCCTGCACCACCATCCCACCCGGCTCTGCCTCCCGTCGTCTCCCTCCACTTCCCTCTTACCAGAGGCCTTTCACCTGCTTGTCCTTCATCCAGTGGGACAGGTTGTTCAGGGTCTCGTGGAGCTCATTCTTGCACAGGAGCATCTCGGGTAATTCAACTTCAAAGGGCGGCTGGGGACACCGAGGACCTGTCATGTCACCTCAGCGTGTCCTGCAGCACAGGGCAGCTCATATCCTTACACTCCACATAGTTTTCCCCAGGATTTGGGGACTGAAACCCTGGAGCCTCCACATCCCGTGGTGAACGGGCACACCCCAAGGGTGCTGAGCACCCCCCTGTGTCTGTGGCATGAGGTTTTTAAGCACTGACTGCTTAAAAAAATAGGAAAACTGACGCAGATCCCATTGATCCAGACAGCAGGAAGGATGAGGAGGGAGGGTGTGCAAAGGGACTAGGCTGGAGAACAGCAGACAGTGAGCCCTGTGTGGTGGTGAGGCTCCAGCTGCAGAGCCACAGAGTGCAGGCTTGGAATGCCGCAGCCTGGGCAAGCCCTCAGGGAGGGAAGGGGGTGACAATTCGGTGGGAAGCTCGGGCAGGGAGGAGGGATGAACCCGCCCAGGAAAGAGGGAAACAGAGGCTGGGAGGTGCGGGAACGGCTGTCGATGTTGGGAGGCTTCCCACGGCCCCCTCTGCCCATGTCAGGGCAGGGACAAGCGCTGGAAGGGGCCTGGCACACGCTTTTACTCGGTCTCCCAGCTCCAGAGGCTGCGAGCCCGGGACACAGTCCCTGCGGGGGTGGAGCACCCAAAGGCAGGAGGACACAGCGCCCTCAGCTGGGGTGGGGGAGCCCTTCGGCTCCTCCTACCAGCGGGTCCCCCCGCTCCCTGCCCCTCTCACCTGGCCCATGTCTGCGGGGTGGCCTCCCTCGTCCGCTCCAGGACCTGGTTCAGGAAGCCTCCCAGCGCTTCCATCTGCCCCACGCGATACTCCATGGGCCATGTCTTCCTGGAGAGCCAGGATGCCCTCAGGTGCCTCACCAGCCCCGCATAGGGGTTCCCGCTGTGGCGACAGGGGTGTCAGAGGGACCCCAGTCCCAGCCCAGCTCCTCCAGGCTCTGCATCGCCCTATCCTGTTATCCAACTGCCGCTCCAGGGAGAGGACAGAGCACCGGGACCCCTCCTGCCGCCCCTCTGTCCCACCACACTCTTGCCTCGTGGCATCACCATCCAAGCTCCTCTTCCCGCTACTACCCTCAGGGGCTCTCCCAGCCCCGCTCCCCGCAGGCTGCAGGAAGACACCGTCGGTCTCCGTGGTCCCACGGGAGCAACACACGGGTGGTTGCGCCGAGGCTGCCAACTGCAGCTTCCCCCTTCCCCGGGGGAGTCCAGAGGGGGGTGGTTTCCAGCTTCCTGCCCCGCTGCGTATCACTGCTGGCTCCATTCCAGCCAAATCCAGCCCAGGGCACCTCCCAGCACCCCCCAAACCGGAGGACGGAGGCACAAGGAGAGGCGGGAGAGAGCTGAATGCAAAGTCTTTACTACAGGCAGAGTTACACGGAGGAAAGAGCAACATTTAGGAGAGGAAGGATCATCCCCGAGGAAAGGTCCACGTGACAGCAGATGGGGCTGATGGGACCATTTCTCCACCAGGAGGAGGAAAAAGAGTTTCTGGGCCATTTCAGCTGCATCCCGGGAAATGGTCCAGAGCAGAGGCCACAAGGGTGCAGGAGGGGGAGTCCATCCCGGCTGTCCAACGCGCTGCAGCGAGGCAAAGGACACGGTGAGGATCGGGGGACAGTCCTGGCTCTCCACACCGACTCCGTGCGTGGAGACCCTCGGAGCAGGACGTGGGACCCTCAGAGCAGAGTGCAGACGCCCCTGCGCTTGACCTCGAAGGTGGCCGTGAGGAGCCCCAGTTTCTGCTGGGTGTAGGGCGGGTAGCGCGGGGCATTGAGGGCCTCCAGCCCCATGTTGCGGTGCAGGCAGCCCCGGTGGTGGGAGAAGGTGTCGAAGGTGAACTTCCCGTGATACTTTCCCAGACCACTGTTCCCTGGAACACACAGGACAGGTCCATGCTCAGGATGGGCCTCTTGCTCCTGATGACACCCACTCTGAGCATCCTGACGAGGGGAAAAAAAAAACCAAAACAAACCCAAAACAACAGGCTTTTTTCTGCTGAGCAACACAGACATGGTGGAGGAATTCCATCCTTCCCAGTGCCTCTTCCAGGTCTATGGATACACAGTCCAACCAATCCTGCTGCAGCTCAGCCGTTTGGAGGCCTCAGCACCTCATTTTTACCCATCTCCATTTATCTACACAAGCTTTGTTGGGTCTACAAGCCTTGATTTCCCTCCATGATGCTCCACTGCATGTCCCCACAGTTGGAGCTGTTCCATCTTCCTCCTGGAACTCTTAAAATCTGAAGCCAGTTCTCCCAATTCCTGTGGCTGGTTTAACTGGAGGTTGAGTCCGGTGGCTTCCCGTCTCACCCCGATGACTTCAGCCCATTCCCCTGCTCTAAAGTGGCTTTAGCTGATAATTGGAGGTGGTTGGTCTGAATCATTCCCAATTAAGATAAGTTATGGAATGGGAAGTACCAGAAATTGTTTGCTGAGCCACAGGCAGGTGAGGAATTAATTGTCAAGGTGTTTCATTATGTCTGACTCAGCCATCAGCTCCAACAGAGATGCTGAGAAGGGGCAGCACCAAAGGGAGGGACTTATCCCAGAAATATTTTGGGGAGAGATGAGGAGATTGGGAATTATTCTGGGGAACAACACTCCTGTATTCCTGTATCCCTGGACCATGCTGCAGCAAAGGCCCGGGGCTGAGTGACCTCGCTTTTCACCCGAGGAAACAAATTGCACCAACCCGGAGAACAAAAGCTTCCCTCTTTTCCGAGGAGGATCTCCAAGGTACCATAAGAGGTTCTCCACATTTTTATCAGTTCCTACTATTCCTAAAAGGCAGAATGAAGTTGGTCAGGACTGGGGGCTCTGGACGTACCAATCCCTCCGAAGGGCAGCGAGCTCAGCGTCAGGTGCATCAGGGTGTCGTTGCCGCAGAAGCCGCCGCTGCTCGTCCGCTCCAGGACCTGGTTCACCACCTGGGAGGGAGCAGAGAAGGCGGATGAGGGCCTTGCACTTGGCAAACGTCACCCACTTCATCCACTGGACGTTCCCAGAGCGCATCCAGGGGGCTGTCGGGGCGGTGCCCGATTTTCCTCCCCCCTTGCTCTGCCCCACGGACTCACCTTGCTGTCACAGGAGAAGGCGTAGACGGCCAACGGCCGCGGCCGCGCGTTGATGAAGTCAATGGCTTCGTCCATGTTGGCCACGACGACGATGGGCAGGATGGGCCCGAAGATCTCCTCCTGCATGGCAGGGTCCGAGGGCTGCACGTCCGCCAGGATCGTGGGAGCTGCGGAGAAGAAACCCGATGGCATCAGCTGGGCATAGAGGTTGGAGATGACACCTTGGACCACCCGCCAAGACCCATCCCTAAGCACCCAATTCCTGTGGAAACCTTCCCTGAACCTCATTTCCCTCTAGAGCCCCCGCTTCGGATGTGAGGCCCTCTCCACACCCCATATCTGCTCCGTGCATGGACAGAGACGTGTGTGAGGCCCAAGCCCTCACCGATGTAGCGCTCGGCCTCGTCCGTCTGTCCCCCGATGGCCACGCGCCCGCTGCACAGCAGCTTCCGCACCCGCTGGAACTGCTTGTCCCCCACGATGCGCCCAAAATCCGGGGATTCCTTCGGGTTGGGGCCAAAAAACTCCGTGATGGCCTCACGCAGGGCGGGCATGAGCTTCTCCTGCATCTCCAGGCTGCAGAGCAGGTAGTCAGGTGCGATGCAGGTCTGCCCCGCGTTGAAGAAGCGGCCCCAGACCACGCGCCGAGCCACGTTGGGCACGTCGCAGGTGTCGGACACGTAGCAGGGGTTCTTGCCCCCCAGCTCCAGCGTCACCGGCGTCAGGTGCTTGGCAGCGGCCGTCATCACGATCCGCCCCACCGAGGGGCTGCCTGTGGGCGTGGAAAAGGCAGGGGATGGGGACAAACCCACCAGCCATCGCACACCCCTGCAGTGTGGCACCCTGGGGCCAGAGCACACACGCCGAGTCCCACCAGACCTCAGACGCACGTCCCAGATCCTCCAACACATCCCTGCACCACAACCCCAAGCTGATCTCTGCCTTTTAGCAGGCGTGTCCAGAGGGAATCCCTGTTCCCCCTCACACCAAGGCCAGGCAGGGCTCTGCTCTGTCCCACGGGACGTACCAGTGAAGAAGATGTAGTCGAACTTGTTCTCCAGCAGCCAGGTGGTCTCCTGCACACCCCCAGTCACCACAGCAAAGCAGTCCTGCAAGGGAATAGGATTCCTCCTGTCACCATCTATCCCCACCAACAGCATCCCAGATGTCGGGACATCAGCTGGGCGTGGAGGAAGGAGGTTCAGCACATGGAAGATGTGTGGGGTTGGGGTTGCGAGGCAGGGTTGAGAACATCACAGCCCAGGAACAGCGACAAGGACAAGAAGAGCTTCTCACATCGTCCAGGTAACAGCTCAGCGTTTCAGCAACGAGTCTCTCGGTGTTCTTGGATATCTCTGAGGGCTTGACAATGACACAGTTCCCTGGGGGGAGATCGACAGGACATCAGCACAGTGACATGGTGGCAGCCAGCCCTTCTGGGGACGAGACCCCGGCACTGTCAGGATCCTTTGGGCCAGGGGACTGCCAGGTGGGGCTCACCAGCAGCGATGGCCCCGATGAGGGGCACCAGGAAGAGGTGGATGGGGTAGTTCCAGGGCGCTATGATGAGCACCACCCCATACGGGTCCTTGCGGATGAAGGCGGAGTCCAGCTGCGTCACCTGTGAGAACATCCATGACCTCAGTGCTGCCCTCCCCACCAGCAATCCCTTTCCCTGCCTTCCCTCTTCCTAGAGCCTCCCTCTTACCAGATTCTTGTCCACGTGCTCGTCCTTCATCCAGTGGGACAGGTTGTTGAGAGTGACGTTGAGCTCGTTCTTGCAGAGGAGGACCTCAGTGAAGTAAGCCTCGAAGGACGGCTGGGGACAGACATCACAAAATGTCACCCCAACACCAACCCCTTCACCTCAACACTGCCCCCAGCATGGACTCTGTCACTCCAACACAGATCCCGTCATCAGCCCCGTCACCCCAACACTGACCCTGCCACCCCAACACCGACCCCGTCACCCCAGGAGGCGTCTCCCCCCTCTTCCAAGCATGAAGAGCAGGAGAAGCTCTCAAGCATCAGTTGCCATCACCCCCTGTAAAACTCCCAGGGAATATCAGCGGCCCGGAAATTTTATGAAAATAGGTATTTGACCAGAGGGGGGAAAAAAAAACAAAAAAAAAAAACAAAATTGAACATTTTCATGATATTTAACGAATTCCTGAGCTCAGCACTGTGAAGCAGCAACAGAGCCTCAAGCCAAGAAGACACAGAGCAATATCACTGGAGCTCCAGAAGAGCTGGTCCTGGTGCCAGAGGCAGCTCCACATTGCTGCCCTGGGATGGGACAGTGCTCTTGCACCCCGACCACTTGGATACTCAAGCTGGAAGCAGAGCCTGGAGCTCCCTCCCTGTGCCCATGGACAAAAGCTGAACTTAAGGCCTTGATTAAAGGGAAATACAAAGAACCACAGCTTAATTTAACCCCTCATGATAGAGAAGTGGGTCTTCTCCATAGCCATGGAGCACAGATCAGGATCACACTTGCAGGAGAACTGTGAAGACACCAGGGATAACCCAGCAGGCTCAGTGGAGCCCCTTCACGACTGTGGAGAGCCGGAGGAGCAAAGCTCTTGTGCTGTGACACTGTATTTTGGACGCCTCCAACTCCAAAACATTCCTGGATTGGAGCCTTCCTCCCATCCCCACAATACTTTGGGATTGGGAAGGCTGGTTGTTGATTCCCATGATCTTCCACCACCTCAAAACACCGCTGGCAGGAGGTGTGAGGACCCTCCCGGATGTGAGAGCTCAGCGGGCACGTGGGATAATCCGGTGAAGCAACGGGGCCACTCTTGATCTGGGATGACAGTTGCATCACCACCGTGAGGAAGATGATGGGTCATTAAGGGTTCTGATGGAATATGACGGCTGTGAGATGGGACATTAAGTCTGAGGTCATCCAAGTGCTGCAGATCATCGGCACCGGAGAGAAACCGGCATCACTGCACGTGAGGCACCACCTCAGGTACGTAAGAGCAGGTGAAGTGTCCATCCAACTATGAGGGCCTGGCTGCATAACAAGCTCATTACTGGACAACCAGATCTAATTAGGGATAATTAGGAGAGGCGGTAGACACACTCGGAACACTGATACCTATCAAGGCCTGGCTGAAAGAGAAGAACTCGCCTCCAACAAACAAGGCAGTTAGGAGCCTTGGGAGATGGCAGGACGTGGAAGGATGTGGCTGAGGGCACAGGCTGCTGTGCTGATGCCGGACGAAGACGTGAGGATCATCTCATGGAACCCTGGAACGGTTTGGGTTGGAAAGGACTTTAAAGGTCATCCAGTGCCACTCCCTGCCACAGGCAGGGCCTCCTTCCACTAGATCAGGTTGCTCCAAGCCCTGTCTGACCTGGCCTTGAACACTTCCAGAGATGATGAGCTGAGACCACTAGAATTATCCACAGTACAGACGCTTCTGCTTCATCAGCGGATCATCCAGGATCTCCTGGCATGCTGCAATACCCTGAGCCACATCCAGGTCCCTGCCCATGCCACCATGCCAGTGAAACCAGTCCCTGTAAGGCTCTGGGAATGTGCAGCGCCAGCGCCTTGCACAATGCCAGTAATCCCGGGTGTGCCAGGTTCGCCAGGAGCACTCCAGGACATCACCCTCTGTGGAGCTCCCATGGGCCCCCGGGGGCTGGATGTGTGGGGGGACACAGAGGGTGAAATGTTCCCACTTCACGCCAGCCAAGGTGGCCTTTGCCCAGTGTCAGGGCACCAGGGGTGGGATCAGCAGCACAGTCCCTCCACTGTCCCTGGATCTGAGGGGACCCAGCACCTATGGATGCACCACACCAGCCCTGAAGCACACCTAGAGGAACACAAGACCCTGGTGAGGAGACACTCCCATGCCCTAAGCCCCACGAGGATGCAACAGCCAGACAAAGGAGCATGAAGGACCCCAAAGACATGATGCCCGTGGCCCCCGAATCTCAGCCCCCCTCTCACCTTGCCCATGTCCAAATCAGTGGCCTCCAGGATCTCCTGCTTCTTCTCATCCAGGAAGCGTCCCAGGGCCTCCAGCTGGGCCATGCGGTATTCCATGGGCCGTGTCTTCCCGGAGAGCCAGGATGCCCTCAGGTGGCTCACCAGCCCAGCATAGGGGTTCCCACTGCAGGAATGGCAGTGTCAGAGGGACCCCAGTCCCATCCCAGCTCCTCAGAGTATCATGTCAGCCCAGATCCAAGTCGTCCCATCCCAGCATCAAACTGGAGCCCCAGATTCCCTGGAGACAGGGCGGGGAGTCCACGCACCTGTGCTTTTCCCTTGCTGCCGGGAGCAGCCCAACACGGCACTATTCCCGGCAGATCCTATCTTCTCCCTTGGGCCACGCTGGAATGTGGTGGCCCACAGATCCCAGACTCGTCCCCCAGCACCAACCTGAGGTCCCCATCGTCCTGGTCCTGCCACAGCCCCCCTCCCCTGCCCCCAGCCCCTCGTTCTCACCATACAGTGCTGCAGACCAGCGGCACTGGTCCCTTCCCGATCCCACTACCTCCACTGCACCCAGCAGCTTTCCCGAGGTCTTTGCCGGCATCGCTGCCTGTGGTGCTGCACTTGTCGTAGCCCAGGGGCTGCTGCCCGGGGGGCCTGAGGGGCTGCTGCATGCCAAGCTGTTGGAAGGAGCTGCCAGTCTCCATGGAGAGTGTGGTGGCCCTGGGGAGAGACGGGGGTGGCTTATGCCGGGATTGAAGCGCTCAATCCCAAGAGGAGTCACCTGCGGCACCTTTGAAGGGCGGTTTGGTGCTTGGGGCCGTCCTGGTTGTTGGAGTGACTCAGCCCCGGTGCTGCTGCCTGAGGCCCCGGGAGATGCCTGGGATTCCCGGGATGACTGCCAGCCTCTGCACACTGATCTGCCCGGGGTGCTCACCTGATGTGGGGTCACCCACGGCGACCTCAGGGACGAGACACCCCCAAATCTGGGGGACAGAGCTGCAGCCCCACATCTGTCGCCCCATTCCTCTCCGTGCCCAAGGCACCCACCCCCTTCCTCGAGGGAACCCCCCCCCAATGCCTCAAAACCCCAACCAAGGGGTGCCACCCCCTTCCTCGAGGGAACCCCCCCCAGTGCCTCACAACCCCAACCAAGGGGTGCCACGCAGGGGACGCCGGTTTTGGGGACTCCGCAGTGCCTACCTTGGGAGCTGTGCAGTGGCTGGAGGAGCGCGAGGCCAGGTGGGCACTGCTGAGGCTCGGGGGCCCCTAAATGCTGTGGGGCCAGTGGCTGGGCCCCATGGCCAGGGGCGGGAAGGATTGGGCCCCGCCTCCATGGGGCTGGCAGTGGGGAAAAGGTCTGGGATGGGATAGGATGGGATGGGACCTCCCCCATGGGACAGTGGCACCAGGGAACTCCCACGGCCCACCGTGAACCTTGACCCATTGGGACCCCACAGACACCCCTCATCCTGTTCCCAGGACTACCCTAACCCATGGGGTCCCATAGGCAGCCCTCATCCTACTTCCAAAGGGCTCCTTGACCAATAGACACGTGTCACCCTGCTCCAAGGACCACCCTGACCCACGGGGTTCCCACTGACATTCCTCATCCTGCTCCCAGAACCACACCCCAGAGGGCCCCTTTCCCCCTGGCACTCCAGGGTGGCTCCCCTTGCCTGGGGTGTGGGGGGCCTGGGGATGGGTGCTGCCCCTGCCCCACTGCCATGACCCTTCTGGTGGAGTTCCCCACGTGTCCTACTCATCGTGCAGGAACCAGCGCCCCGGTAAGAACCCCATGTCAAGAATCCCCCGCTACCGGCTGGGTCAGATCCTGCCCTGAAGATGTCACCCCTTCCTGCCCTGCCCATGTCCCCCCCCCTGCCCCGGGGCACCCTACCCTGCCATGCCATGCACCTGGAACCCTCCTGGCCCTGGCTTTGGGGTGACAGTAGGGCAGGCAGTGCCCCATACCCCCAGACTGGGGTGTCCCCCCGCCCAGGCACTCTGGCACATCCCCCGGGGCCGGGAAGGGGAAGCGAGAGCGCCCGGGACCAGCACCCAGTGCCACGGGGCACCCCGAGGAGGCAGCACCCAGCCCGGGGTCTGGTGCGAGCGCTGGGGAGGCTGCGGGGGCGCAGGGGGGCTGGGGAGGGGACCTGGGG
>VXAY01003530.1:38371-62745 GCA_013399855.1 Oxyruncus cristatus | reverse complement strand
CCTCTCCCTTCTCACCCTCTCGGACCCTCCTCATCCTCACCTCTCCCTTCTCACCCTCTCGGACCCTCCTCATCCTCACCTCTCCCTTCCCACCCTCTCGGACCCTCCTCATCCTCACCTCCCCCTTCCCACCCTCTCGGACCCTCCTCATCCTCACCTCTCCCTTCCAGCCCCCTCAGCCCCTCCTGCTGTCTCCCTTGCCCCCCGCTCAGCCCGTGTCCCGTGTCTCTCCCCGCTCCAGGAGCACGTCGGGGGACGCCGTGGAGCTGGTGGAGGAGTCCCTGGACGTGCCGCTGCTGCACAACGCGCTGCGGCTGCGCGTGCAGGGCTGCCCGTTCCTGCCGGGCGGGGTTCACCTGTGCGAGCTGCAGAGCCACCTGGCCGTGCTGCTGCTCACGGCGCAGACCGTGCACCGCCTGCTGCTGCCGCACCCCGCGCGGCTCTACCGCAGCGTGAGTGCCGGGAACGCCGCGCTGGGCTCGGGGAGGGCCGGCTGCTCGCCCCCCGCCCCGGGGAAAGGGGGATTTTTGGGGGGAATTCTACCACGTTTTGCTTTCCGGGTGTCAAGCCCGTGTCACGTGGACTGTGGTGGCACTGGAGTTAGGCTGCTGCTGGGAATGAGCCCTGGCTTTTCCAGAGCCCTTCCCAGTTTTTTTTTCCCCAGCTGAGGAGGATGTGTAGTGGTGTTGGCTGGGTCGGAATCTGTATGTCGTATGATATAAATCCTGCCTGGGATCCATCTTCCACTTCTGCCATCTTTCTGTGGGTGTGAGTTGAGACTGGATGATCCTTAAGGTCCCTTCCAACCTAAATCATCCCAGGATTCCGTGATTCTCTCCACTGGCTCTGACTTTGCATCTTGCCAGGTCCCTCTTTTCTCCTGGAGAGAGAAGCTCTTGGAGAGAGAGCTCTTGGAGAGCTTCTCTCCTGCTTTTAGAGCTCTGGAGAGCTTTCCCAAGGGATGACCCTGTGCTGTGGCAGAGCTGGTCTTCCTGGGATTTGTCACCTGTGGTTTGCTGTGAGCTGGCCCGAAATTTTTTTCCTGGAAAACTGCCCCTTTTTATCGAGGGGCAGTTGCCATGCCATGGGTTACTGGCGTTTCTTTCCCGTGCCTTGGGGGTGTGTGCTCAGGAGTTGCTGTTTCATGGAATCCCTGAGGCTGGAAAAGCCCTCTAGGATCAGGGAGTCCAGCCATTCCCCCAGCACTGCCAAGGCCACCTGTGTCCCCAAGTACCACATCCGCATGGGAATGGGAGCTCCAGCACTGGAGCCTGTTCCAATGCTTGATAACCCTTTCCATGAAAGAGTTTTCCCTGATATCCACCCTAAACCTCCCCTGCACAACTTGGGGCTGTTTGCCCTTGTTTCCCTCCAGGAGCTGATCACGGAGAGCCAAGTCCAGTCCGTGTTCACGGATATCAGCAAAATCCACATCAGAGACCCCTCCAATTACTATGTGATTCCCAGCGTGCCGGGGCTGGCTCCCAACTCCGTGGCCTCCGCGGCCTGGCTGAGCAGCGAGGGGGAGGCTCTCTTCGCCCTTCCCTCTGCCTCAGGAGGGATCTTTGTCCTTAAGCTGCCTCCTCCTGATGCTCCAGGTAAGCGCTGGGAGCTACCCTCCCTCTCCCAGCTTAGAATTCCGTTTAGTTTTGATTTTTGGCGTCCCTTTTGTTTCCGAAGGAAGCGTTTCCATCGTGGAGCTGAAGCAGAGCTCGGTGGTGCAGCGTTTCCTCACTGGCTGGATGCCGACTGCCATCAGGTAAATGTCTGGAGACGGATAAACGGAGCTAATTTTGGCTTTTGGATCCCCTCACCTGGAGTTTTTAACTCGAGTCACACAGGCTCCTATAAATACTCCGCCCGAAAAAGTTAACTGGGTCACAGGAGCTGTCGGAGTACGGAAGTTGGGAGCGGAATGCTGGATTAGTGGGGTCCTGCTGGTTCTGTGTGTCTGTGAATATGTTCCCTCTAGTAATTGGCCTCCAAGGATTTGCCCAGGATGTGGCCGGCAGCCAGCGCGGATTAGGGATTATGCTGCCCTTGTGCTGAGGTGTCAGGTTGTTCCTGATGGGCAGAGGTTACGCGGGGATCACATGGATGCTCCGTGGTGGATTGGGATCTTTAGGGCTGGGATTGTTAGGGTGGCTTAGAGTGCACAGCCGAATCCTGGGGCCTCTTCTTTGGAAGTGGGAGGGGTGTTGCCTGGGACTGATGGGATCCGTGCCTGGGGCTGCTCAGGTCCATGCTTGGGTGTTACTGGCGTGGTGGGATCCTCTGCTCCATGGATGCTGAAACATTACCTTCTTCTGGTTTCACCCCACTGGTTTATTTGGATATAAATCCACAATGGTGGCACCCCAGTTCCTCAGGCCTATGCACCTGACTTGATTTTAGACTCATGGAATCCTGGAATGGTTTGGGTGGGAAGGGACCTTAAAGCTCCAGTGTCACCCCCTGCCTCGGGCAGGGACACCTCCCACTAGCCCAGGTTGCTCCAAGCCCCATCCAAGCTGGCCTTGGACACTTCCAGGAGCGTGGAATTTTCTTTTGAGCTGTTGATGTAAAGTCTGGTTCTCCAGGGGCGACGGCGGCCTGTCGGATGTGCCCGTCAGCCTCTCCGTGCACTGCCTGGATCACGACGCCTTCCTCTTCGCCCTCTGCCAGGACCACAAACTCCGCATGTGGTCCTACAAGGTGAGCAGAGCCTGGGTTTTGGGGGAGCAAAGGGAGGCTGAAGGACTGACAGGTGAGTGCTTGGCACGGATTTGTCGCCCGTTAAATTGTCTCTGTGGCTTCTCCACGCTGGGATTTGGGACAACATGTGAGGACGGTCACGGTGTGTGTTTGCAGCGGTGTTTGGGAAGCGGGTGTTTTCCTCCCCGCTCTCACCCTGGGATAAAGGCTATTTCCAGACTTGCCGGCGCATTGGGCAAGGCAGGGAGGGGTGCTTTGAGGCCCAAGGAGCCCATCCCAAATGGACTTTCTCCCGCTTTTAGCAGTAATGACAGTGTCTTTGTCAACAAGAAGTTAATAAAAGCCTCCTGCTCCAGCTATTGAGTGCCAGAGCTAATGGAGCAGCACGGCGCTTTCACGGCTCAATGGCACTGGAATGTGTCGTGGGAGGGAGGGGAAGCTTCATCTGACGTGCCTGGGCTCTGACAGCCTGTGTGATGGGTGGGGAGAGGGCACAGGTGAGGTGGGGAGAGGGCACAGGAGAGGTTCAGGTATGCGAACGGAGGCTTAATTTGCATCCTTCCTGGAAAAGTCTGGACAGATTTTGGCTGGAAGGAGGAAGAGGAGGGGGGGGGAAAAAAGGGCAGTTTCTCGGCCCTGAGTATTTACAGTCTAAAGCTGCCCTGGTGCTCTTCCCCCTTTGGCAGGATCAGATGTGCCTGATGGTGGCGGATCTGCTGGAGTTCATGCCGGTGAGCCGGGACCTGCGGCTGGCGGCCGGCACCGGGCACCGCCTGCGCCTCGCCTTCTCCCAGTCCCTGGGCCTCTACCTCGGGGTCTACATGCACGCGCCCCGCCGAGGGCAGGTACGGGCACACAGCCCTTCCCCGCTCCTCGGGCCTCGGGAGAACACGTCATTCCCCTGGGGTTCGGGCCCGGAAGGCGGGAAAGGGGGAGAAGTGCCGCGCGCGCGCGCCCCTGTGGGAGGGATCGGTGCTTTTGTATGAACCTTTTCCCCTTCAAAACGCCGGGACACGCGTGTGCCCGAGCCCTGGGAGCGGAATTCCCCCTGCGACTGAGCTGATCCGCGGGGGCTCGTTCGCTCATTCCCGCTCCAAAGGCACGGATGTGCCGTGGGAAAAGGGGAGGCCCAAAAGGGGCTGAAAGCTTGGCAATACTGCTGGTGTGTTTACACCGGGCTCCTGGGAGCGAGGGACGCATCTACAGCTGCTGGAGAACTTCTTGTGGAGAAGGATAAATTTAGCAGGAGGGGGCTGGCGGCGCAGACCAGGCTCATCTGTTGGACAGCTTATCCCATTCTCCAGGGGATTCCCGCGTGGAGCAGGAGCACATAGCGTGACTCCTGCTGTCCCACTAGTGCTCTGCTCTGGGAAGGACACACAGAGCTGGGTCTACAGCTGAGGATTTGGGGCTTTCTCACCTTGCTCTCCTTCTTTTCCCGCATTTTGCGGTCACCGGCAGTTCCACAAGTGGTGGTCTTACAGTTTTTCCAGTTTATCTTTGGAAAAGGCTGTAAATCCTTCGGGTCCAGGCTGGGATGGTTGTCCTCGGGGAACAGGGTGAAGCCAGGATGTCAGTACGTGGTACATAGTGTCCAGTGATGAGCTCAGCTCACCCCCTCCTTGCCCTCAGGGCTCTGTTCCCTGTAGCACCAGGCAGGGAAAGGGACAGGAGTGATGACATTCCCTGGGATGTGCTGGTTTAGTCCTTCAGGAAATGATTTATGAGGTGTGTTTGTAGTTTTGTGTCTTCCAGCTGGTGAGCACCGAGAGCAACCGCTACAGCCTAGACCACATCTCCTCCCTGTTCTCCTCACAGGTGAGAGCTGGGGCCTCCACAGGGGAGAGGGGCCTGGACACTGGGATTTAAATCACAGAATCATGTTTGGGTTGGAAGGGACCTTAAAGCTCATCCTGTTCCAAGCCTCTGTCATGGGACACCTTCCACTAGCCCAGGTTGCTCCAAGCCCTGTCCATACTGGCCTGGAACACTTCCAGGGATCCAGGGGCAGCCACAGCTTCTCTGGGCAACCTGTGCCAGGGCCTCACCACCCTCACAGACAGGAATTTCTTCTTGATATCCCATCTAAATCTCCCCTCTTTCCGGTTCAGAGCCACTCCCTGTTATCCCATCACTACAGGCCCTCTCCCTCTTTCTTCTATGTTCCCTTCAGGCACTGGAAGGGGCAAAATTAGGTCACCCCAAAGCCTTCTCTTTCCAGACCGAACAATTCCCAAAGCCTGTTAAATGACACGAGGGAACACTTTGCTGTTGTGAAGTACCCACCTCTCTCTCTGCTGCACTTAAAGTTTAGGGTAAGAAGGGAAATTTGCTCTTTCCCTCTTTCCTAGGAGACTCTGGTTGACTTTGCCTTAACTTCGGCCGAGATCTGGGCGCTGTGGCACAACGAGGAGAACCAAACTGTTGTGAAATACATCAACTTTGAGCAGTGAGTTTCGGGGCTGGATTGCTGGGATAACTGCAGGGGCAGCTCCTTGAAACCCTGATGGAGCTCCTCAACTCAAAGATTCCTAGTCAAGCGACAGGAATGTGAAAAATGTAAAAATCCCAGCAGCAGGATCGCTGGAAGTGGAGTTTGAGCATGGCAGAGGGAGGGCTCCATGCTTCCCTAACAGCTCCTTGAAAACAGCCAGCTGGTCCCTTCCAGGAATAATCATGTTTTGAGGAGATGGTAATGGGAGAGGATCATCCCTGAATATAATAAAGCTGAGAGGGCAGGTTTGTGCAGAGCCAGGGAGTTAAACAGTGGGTGGAGGATGCTGTGAGCGTGCAAATTTAGGGAGAAGAAGCTACTGGTCAGTCTTAGAGTTGCTTGGGAGCTCGTGGGATGGGGAGGACATTGATTTAAATCAAGGATTCCAGCTTGTTCCCTCAGCCTGGGGCTGGGAATGCCACCATTAACCTCTCCTACCAAAACTTGTCCCTTGTCACTCGTCAAAACTCCGGTTTCCAGACCCAGGGGGCTGGTTTTGGTTCAGGTGGATGCAAAGCTGATCCGGGGCTTGTGTCCTTCCAGGAATGTCGCGGGCCAGTGGAACCAGGTGTTTGTGCAGCCGCTGCCTGAGGAGGAGGTGACAGTCCGACACAACCAGGACCCCAGGGTGAGCCAGCTGTAAGACAGCACCAAAAAGCAGCAAGGTCGGTCAGGAGAGAAAACAGGAATAAACAAGGTCTGGAGTGGGCAGGAGGCAGTTTTTAGTCCCAGGCTGGAGCTGGGTGTGGATAGAAACAGATCCAAGGGATGAAGTTAAGAGAATGGGAGGAAAGACCAGAAGCAACATCTTAAATGTTCTTCTGATCCTTGAGTTTTCTTAAATCATCATCTTTTTGCAGGAGACCTACCTGGAATATCTCTTCATGCCGGGCCAGTTCTCTAATGCAGCTATCCAGAAGGCTTTGCAGGTTAGTGAGGGGGATTTTGGGATGCTCTCTGTTCCTGGCTGTTAAGATGTGAGGCAACAGGATTCCTTGGAGCTCGTGGCAGGCACCAGTTTTCTTTGGGAGCCCCTGGAGGAAGTCAGTGGCTGTTGGGCTGTGCTGCAGCTGCTGTGAGCCGACAGCCGGAGGCGGAATGTGGTTTCCAGCAGACTTTTTTTTTCCCCTTGGATAGCACAGCAGGTTGCTGAGCTTGTTTTTCGTTCCTGCTGCTGTAGCCAGGTGAACAGAGACTCAGCCCCCTGTGGTGCTGTGTGTCAGGGTGTGTCATGGAGTCATGGGATTATTAAGGTTGGAAAAGCCCTCTGAGATCGTGGAGTCCAACTGTTCCTCCAGCGCTGACGAGGCCACCACTAACCCATGTCCCCAAGTGCCACGTCCACATAGCTTTCAATCCCTCCAGGGATGGGGACTCCACACTTCCATGTGTCCGTGTATCCCAAATTTAGCATCCAGGCACGTTTTATAACACTCGGATCCCACAAAGCGCTGGCTGACGCTCTCCTGCTGCTTTACCTCACTCAGTGCTGCTTGAACCCTCAGGGAGACTTTCGTTTTGCTTTGAAATCCAAGTTGCTTGTGCTGATCTTTGCAGATCTTTTCTCAAGGAACTGAGAGGCATCTGGATCTGACGTGGGATGAGTTAAGGAAAGAGGTCACCTTAGCTGTGGAAAGTGAGGTGAGATGGATTTTCCTCATGGGATATTTTGTTGAACGCGGTGTTGTGGTTGTTCAGTGAAAGTAACTTAAGTGCAGAGTGACCCCAGGCCTTGGTTTATCCTGTATTTCTCCAAAAGGAAGAATTTGACTTCTTAAAAAGTGCAAATCTTCATCCTTCCTGCCAGGATTTTCCATTCCCTCTTGGTTTTTTGGAATCTCCTTGGGTGCACTTTGGTCACCCACCACACAGAGCTGTTGCTCATTATTTCGGAAGAGAACCTGAAACAGAAGTGATTGTCTTCCCAAGAATCCAAATAATAATTATTATTAACCTACCCGAAAGATCCCCATGTCCTTTTGAGTCTGAATTTCCCTCATTTGATCCCGTTCCTCCTTGTTTTACTCCGCCACTCCTGATCCTCTCGTTTTGCTCCCGCTAGTTCCAGAATAGCGTGACGGAATACGAGTGCTCCCCGGAGGAGTTTTGGCAGCTGCAGGTGGAATTCTGGTCCAAATTCTATGCCTGCTGCCTTCAGTACCAGGAAGCTCTTTCCCGGCCCCTGGCCTTGCATCTGAACCCTTACACCAGCATGGTGTGCCTGCTGAAGAAGGTGAGCCTGGGTGGTGGTGGTGGCACTCCCTGGAGAAGTTTCTCCAGAGGATTTGGGAAGCTCAGAGACTTTCTCCTCATCTTCCAGGGCTCCATGTCCTTCCTTGTGCCCTGCTCCTTGGTGGATCATCTCTATCTCCTCTCCAACGAGCACCTCCTGACCGAGGATGATGCTGCCATCTTTGAAGGTGAGGAGACAGGGAGTTATTCCCTTGTGTTGGGGATGTGGGAGCTTGCATAGAGGTCTCCTGAAGGGCTCCAGGTCCGTAGTTGCATGGAAATAGTCTTACTTTGGCTTTGTAGGGAGATGTGTGTTGTGAAGCTCGCCATCGTGCTCACACCGGGAATTAGAAAATGGTGTCAAGGCTGCAAATAGAATCATGAAATCATGGAATGGGTTGGGCTGGGACAAAGTCTTCCCTGTGAGGGAGGGGAGGCCCTGGCACAGGTTGCCCAGGGAAGCTGTGGCTGCCCCTGCATCCCTGGAAGTGTTCCAGGCCAGTATGGACAGGGCTTGGAGCAACTTGGGCTAGTAGAAGATGTCCCTGCTCATGGCAGGGGGTGGAACCGGGTGATCTTTAAGGTCCCTTCCAGCCCAAACCATTCCAGGATTTATGAAATGTTTTCACATCAGCTGTGCAGAGGACCCGTGCCTTTCCTTGCCTCCGGAAAGTAAATGCCAGAGCATGGAAAACCTGTCAATAATATTGTCACCACAGTGCCCTCTGTGCTTTTCTGGCCCTGGAATGCTGGTTCACTAGGAAAAAGGCAGTGGAAAATGTTACTCAAGCTCCACTTTCATGCTCAAATGATTTTTATATATTTTTACAAAGCAGGATCATCATCCGTTCACTAGAGCTTTTTATGGAGCTGAGGAAAGGAAAGCTGGAGGCCTGGGCTGGATTTGGGAGCCCCAGCAGTTCCTGCCGTGGCTCTTGCAGATAGTCACAGTCTCTAAAACTGGGATTTAATTTAAAAAACTCATCCATGAAGGATTGCAAAGCCAAGCTGAAGCATTTTCTCTGGGATGTTTTTTTGTGCTCATTATTTCCTTTCAACCTGTGGCTTGAAAAAAAAAAAAAAATCCCTTGGAGGGAGTTTGGCTGTTTTATTGTTGCATCAGTTTTTATTTTCCAAATAATGAAGCCCAAATCTTTCCCTTGTCAACTCCTGAGCTCTAATTCTGCTTCATCATTGGTGGGGAAGGGTTTGGCGTGGGGAGCTGGGACGAGTCTGCTGTTACTGGTGATAGGAGCTGAACTAACTGTTTTTTGCATGGTCTTCCCACCTTCCCTTGGAAATCTCTTGGAAAATACACAGTTAGGTTCTTTCATTGCAGATTTGGAGATGTCTCGTGATGTTGTCTGTCTTGTCCAGTGCCTTCGCCTGATCGGAGAATCAATTTCCATGGAAATGGCATTCATCATGGAAATGGCTTGCTCCCGCCTCCAGCCTCCAGAAAAGGCTGCAGAGCAGATCCTGGAGGACTTGATAGCTAATGACACGTAAGGAGATGTCTTTTCCAGAAGCTTCTCAGGATGGCTGAGCTGGGATTGCCCGAAGCCGCCCTTGCTTGACATCTGAGGGCGTTTGAGATGTGTGGGCTCTTCTCCCTGTGCTTCGGGAGACTTTTTCCAGGGATGAGGAGTGTGCTTTGGTGTCATTAGCAGGGTCTTCCAGCCAGAACCCCTCCAGGAAATAAATTTTGGTGATTCTCAAGTGATCTAGAGAACAGGAGAGGGGCAGGCTTCTGTTAGGTGTGGAAAGAAGTGCCTGGAGCCAGTAGGGAGAGGTCAGAGATGTGGTCAAGCCCTGTGGTTCCTGTGCTAACCTGAAATCACTCCCTCATGGAACGCCAGCTATCTGGCTGTTATTTCCTGGTAGCCTGAGGGAGTGGAGTAAATAGACTGGTCCCTGCAGGCACTGTAATAAAACTCCAAGCCAGCCGAGAGTAGGAATGCCCAGGCTGATCAGGTACTGATCCTCCCTGGAAGGGAGCATAAGGGAGCCCTCTTCAGTTGGAATATCACGTTGCTGATCGTGGTGGCGAGAATCGTGTTGATTTTTGCAGGGAAAACGTGATGGAGGATATCCACAGCAAACTGCAGGAGATCAGGAACCCCATCCACGCCATCGGATTGCTCATCCGAGAGATGGACTACGAGACGGACGCCGACATGGAGAGAGGTGAAAGCCCTTCCCCAACTTCTGGGAAATGCCGGGAAGGGCCCTTTTCCCCGGGGATTGTTCTTGCCCGTCCGGTTCCTGCCCTGACCCGGGTGGTTTTCCCTCGAAGCTCCGCACCTGGCGCTGCGGATGAACCTGTCCCAGCTGTTTGGCAGCGGCACCGCGGCCCACGTGGTGTGCGGGGGGGTGGCCAAGATCGCCAGCATCCGCTTCCTCATCTGCCGGGACCTGCTCATCCTCCAGCAGCTCCTGCTGCGCCTCGGGGACCCTGTGAGTACAGCCCTCGGAGCTGCTCTCCCTGAGCTTGGGAATCGGGGGGTTCTGCTGGTGCCAGGCTGAGATCCGGCTCTTCCCACAAGGCTGTTGGAATAGCCCGAGGCTTGGGCGAGTCCTCCTCTCTCCTCCAGCTGCTTTTGTCTCCCTAAGTAAAGCAACCTAATTCCCTTTGTTTCGTGCTCAAGCATCTGGGAAGCAAAGCTTTATTTTTGTGGGAGGAGGGCATGGATTCCAGCCTTCTGTCTGAATCAGCACACATACAGCTCTCCCAGATATCCCCATCCCTCTCCCACCACTGATGGCAGCTCCGTTCTCTGGCAGCACACCCCAAGGTCGCAGTTTCAGGCCCTTGGAAGCTGCTCCAGCCGGAACAGCCCCCTCAATGGCAGCTGTGTTTGGAGTGGTGGGATGGACTGGTCTGGGTCTGTCCTGTCAGGCCCGAGGCCACGTGAAGGACAGTGCTGCTGGTTTGGACGGACTCAGGGATGTGGAACGAGTCCCCAGACAAGGACAGCCTTGTTTAAACGATATTATTTACTTAGAAACATTACTGCAGGAGTTTCCTGGTTGAAAATAAATCCCTTTTTCCTGGGTAAGGCTGTCCTAGTAGCATTTAAGGTGCATTGGAAGGTGCCCTCTGGAGCCGGGCTCTCCCACTCCATGAGGCACGTGACCTGCTGCTTTCCCACCTTGACGCACCCGTGTCCTTCAGAAACTTGGATTGTTTTTTCTCCCGTGGCTTCTGCTCTTGGAGCTTATGGAGAGAGACCCTGAGGTGTTGCAAAGCCGTGATTTCACTCTCGGGGACAAGAACCCTGGAATGCTTTGTGTTGGAAGGGACCTTAAAGACCATCTAGTTCCAGCCCCCTGAATTTAGCAGGGGCATTTTCCGTTTGAAAAAGTTGCTCCAAACCCCATCCATCCTGGCCTTGAATTTTTCCAGGGAAGGGGCAAGAACCCTGCTGCTCTCTTGGGTGGGCTGAGTTCCCTGCTGAGCTCTTGACCGCCCTGGTGTTCGCAGGAGGGACGGGCTGGGCCTGACACAGACCTCACCGCTTGCTCCGAGTGTGAAGCCAGGCTCTGTGCTTTCCCTGCAGGTGGTTTTGGGAGGGGGACAGCTCTTCCAGTCCCAGCAGGACCTGCTGCACCGCACCTCTCCCCTGCTGCTCTCCTACTTCCTGATCCGCTGGGCCAGCCAGTGCCTGGCCTCCGACGTCCCTGTGGACACGCTGTAAGTCTCCACCTGCTCTGCCTTTGATTCCTCCTAAATCCACCTGAAATGCCCTTCCTGGTATGGAAAGCTGGTGGTTGCTGTAGGAGTTATCGCTCCAGGAGCGCTGGGGACATCCATCGTTTTTGTTTTTTTTTTTTTCTTTTTCCCTTCCACGTTCTGAGCTGACTCTTTGCCTTGTGCTAAATCTGCCCTGCAAGGCCTCGCTGTTCTGTGCTCGTGGGAGTTGAACAATGAGCACAATTAAAGCGGGAGGCGTTTTGTTGTCTCTTCACTGATGGCTCCTTTCTTCCCCAGGGAATCTAATCTGCAGCATCTCTCTGTGTTGGAGTTAGCAGACACCACGGCTCTGACACCACACAAGCTGGGTAAGGTGTCCACGGATCATCAACTCCCCCTTTCTGTTATTTAGACCTGCCTCTGCCACCTGAGGGAAGTGCTTTATGCGGGGAGCTAATGGCCTGTGTGGTTGAATGACCCTGATTTAAGTGGGGATGTTTGTCAGGCTGTCCAGAGGGGGAAAAAAAAAAAAAAACCAACAAACAAAGGCTCTTGGAGCGTTGGATTCGGGTTTTGCTCTCTGCCTGAGGATGATGGGAATGCCTCACTCAGCAACAATTATTCATTCTAACCCCAGAAGCATCAGCCAAACTCACCTCTCACGCACCGTACAGTGACTGTAGTGGTCAGACCAGGTCTGTCACAGAATCATGGAATCCTGGAATGGTTTGGGTTGGAACGAGCTTAAAGCTCGTCCAGTTCCACCCCCTGTCATGGGCAGGGACACCTTCCACTAGCCCAAGTTGCTCAGAGCTCCATCCAACCTGTCCTGCTCTCCAACCTTTATCCTGCAGCAACTGGGAGCAGCAGCTAAGGGTGGTGTGAAAATGTAGAAATACTTGCCCAAAACCTGCTTGAAAATGTGGAAATACCTCCCCAAAATGCTGCAGCTGATGTTTGTTCCTTGTCTTTAAAGTTTTGCTGCTAAGATGTACGTTTTGGGTTAGTTTTTTCGGGGAAGAATATAAGGCAGCCTAATTAGGGGGATGTGGGCCTTGAAGTGGTTCCAGCGGGAGGAGGTGAGCCGGGATGGGGAGGAAACACACAGGTAAGAGCCTGCTGTGACTAGTCAGCACTTGAAGGCTGAGATACTTCAGAGGGAGCTGGGAAGATCTGGGTCAAACAGGCAGCACTGCCACGTGTGAGCCAGGGAAGAGCTTCCTCCACTTTCTGATATCTGTGATCCTCAGAGTCCGAGCTCTCCCTGACGGAGAGTCTGGGTGCAGGAGGCAGCTGGAAATGTCAGGGAGGTTGAAAACATCCTTTGTGTGTGCCAGTGTTGTGGGTTATTTCTTGGCTGGCTCGTGAGGAAAGTCCTGTTTGGCCACTGTTCTTGGGGGAAAATATGTGGAACGTAGGGAAGGAGGTGGCAGCTCTGGGAGAGGCGTTGGGAACAGTCAGTAAGGGGGGATTCCTGGGGTGCTGGAGTGAGGAGGGAGGCATTTGAGCAGCCAGCTCAGCACTCCCTCAGCCCTGTCGTGCTGGAAGGCTGCAGCTGGGCTGGGAATAACAACTGGAGAGGGAGCACAGCCCCTTTTCTGTGTGTTTTAATTGAGCTGTGGTTAATAAACACGGCGGAATGGGGCTCTTTGATCTCCTGCTGCTCCCTCTGACTTAACCAGACGGCGGGAGAGATCCAAAACCAACAAGCCGGAGTGTGGAACGTGCTTTTGGTTTGCCCGGACTTAATCTGTGCTGTTAGGGCTGATGAGCACAGCAAGGGGTGGAAAGCCTGGGATCTCTGCTGCGGGCCCTCTCCTCACTGTTCCTTTAATTTGGACTTTCAGTATCCGGCCCTCAAACCATCGTGGAGCTCTTCTTTCAGGAAGTGGCCAGAAAGCACATCATATCCCGACTCTTCCTGCAACCAAACACCTCTTTGGCTGAGACGAGTTTGAACTGGCCCCACCTCATCACCTCAATAGTGGCGGATTTTCTGCCTCTCCTGTATCCTTGGCTGTGAATCCGCTGCCACCGAGCCTCCTGCCATCCCAAAATCAGTTTTCCACCCCCAGATTTCCAAGACAAGCCTCCTGAAGGAGGGAGGTTGCTGGCATTAATGGGATTTGAGGGTATTTTAAGATTTCACCGAATTTCATCCTGTTTTAGGTGCACGATAAAGGATTTGAGTTTTTGACTTTAAGCCCCTGAGCTCTCACAACTTGACTTGGCGGGGCGGAATGTTGGGAGATTTGGAAGGGTAATGGGATTCGGGGAGTTGGGGATTAGATGTACTAATGATTTTGTTCTAATATGGATAAATCTTATTACAGAATAATGGCTTGTGTAAAGAGCAGCCTAATCTTCTCTCCTTTCCCCCCACAAACGGAGCCTGAGAGGTATGTTGGCTTCCAGACTGCTTCTCCAGATTTGGATTCTCCTGTATTCCTTAACCTCTGCTCAGATGGCCCAGCAACCCCAGCTTCCTCTTCCCAGAGTGCCTGATGGGGAGCTGTCAGTACACCCAGCTGCAGGTGAGTCCTTCATGCTGTCCCTCTCACAGGTGCCGGAAAACTCTCCAGAACATCATCTTTCCAGGAGCTGGAGTTCTGCATTCCCCTAGTCATGGAATCCTGGAATGGTTTGGGTTGGAAGGGACCTTAAAGCTCTTCCAGTTTCACCCCCTGGCGTGGGCAGGAACATGTTCCACTGTCCCAGGTTGCTCCAAGCCCTGTCCAACCTGGCCTTGGACACTTCCAGGGATGGGGCAGCCACAGCTTCTCTGGGCAACCTGTGCCAGGGCCTCCCCACCCTCGCAGGGAAGGATTTCTTCCTATTGTCCGATCTAAATATCCCCTCTTTTAGTTTAAAACCTTCACCTCTAGTCACTGCTCCCTAAGCTCAGACAATGCCTCAGAGTGTTTGTTTGGGAATGATTCAAGGTCATAGAATCCTAGAATGTTTTGGGTTGGAAGGGACCTTTAAGCTCATTCCACTCCCCTGCCATGGGGGAATCATCTTCTGCGTTTCCTCTTTCATGTATTTTCAAGTGCATCCGGATACTCAGGATTATTCTATTCCCTTTTCATGGAGGAGTTCAGTCTCCCAGGGCTTGTCTGACCACGTGACACTCCAGCAACACCTTTGCAGAGCCTGTTTAAATACCTGAGCGGTCCAAGAGCTTGTTGGCTGCTGGTGTGCTCATAGCCTTTCCTGTGACACCTTTGCCCGTGGGACCAGGATTCAAAAGGACTTGTTCAGCCCGGCGAGGGCTCATCTGTTAAATGAGCCTTGATGTGTTAGTAAAAATCAGTGCAAGAAACACCCGCCATCATTCCATCCCTGACTGCTCCCGACATTTCAGGAGGGACAGTGAACTCCAGATTTCCAGGTGTCTCAGGCTGCTGTATTTCAGACCAGTGGTTCTCCACCTCTCTCCCTGTGCTCTTGGCAGCTGGAGCTGCTTGTGCTCTGGTTCTGACCGGCGTAATTCCTTGTCTGCAGCTCCACGTGATGGGCTTCATCCCTGTCTGGCCATTCCTGGAGGCACCAGGGCCAGGCAGGCTGTTCATCAAGGCCTGTTTTTCAGCAGAAGCTTTTATCCTCCCCAGCCCCTCACACCTGGGGGCTGAATTGCTTCCTTTTGTGTTGCTGCCAAGAAGAATGAGAGAAGAATTTCAATTCTTCCGAGCTTTTGAGCCAGGAAACGCAGAGATTGGAGCAGCATCCTTCTCCCTTCTGGCATAAGCACACGCTTTGAATCTCCTCGTGTTGTTTTCGCCTTGCTGGTGTCTCCTCCAGGCTTTTATCTCCGCAGGAGCCGGCTCCTCCTCCTCCTTCTGTTCCGCTCCCTGATCCCAGTCGGTCACGGAAACTTGGATTAAGTGCCTTGACCCCGGGGAGATAACAGCAGCTTTGCTGGGAGCACGGTGACCCAAATCGTGGGGATGCAGGAAGCTCCCTGCAAGGAGCTGGCGGGCACGGGGAAGGTCTGGTGACCAAGCAGTGGCCTGGGAGACGGGCCAAACTGTGTGTGACAAGCTGTTAGGCAAGCCTGGAGCAGGATTTATCCCTTGTAGCTGCTAATCCGGGCTCTGGATGCGTTGCCACGTGGCTTTGAGTGGACCTGTGGTTGGGGAAGGTGAGGGGAGAAGGTGCTGGGGGTTTGTGCACCTGCAGAGGTGACTCGACTTCCAAGTCCTGGTTTCTCCTGCCGAGTCCCACAGCCCTGCCAGCGGGACCTGGGTGCTGCTCCAAGGATGATGAGGATGCTCTGCTGGCACAGGGCCGGGCTGGGTCCCATTGGTGCCATCGTGTCCTTGGTGTGCCGTTCACGTTCCATCCCACCCCTGTCCCACATGCTGGAATCCATGTGCTTCCTTGGCTGCTGGGCCCCCTCCTGCACCTCTTCTAGCACCTGCCCGTTGTTCCTCTGCCTTTGCCCTCCCCTCCATGCTCTGTCCACATTTCCTCTGCAATTCCCTGCAACGGAATGTGGAAAGAATCCTGTCTGATTTTCAGGGATGATGAAAGCTGTTTGTCAGGTGCTCCCTACAGACAGTGGGGCAGGTTGTTTCCCGGGAGCACGGTGGGAATGTCTCTCCATCACAGGGAGACAGCTGGGAATGTTCAGCCTGGAGAAGAGAGAGACAGGGAGACCTTAGAGCCCCTTGCAGTGCCTAAAGGGGCTTCAAGGGAGCTGGAGAGGGGCTTTGGACAAGGGCCTGGAGAGACGGGACAAGGGGGAAGATATAGATTGGATATTGGGAAGGAATTCTGGTCTGTGAGGGTGGTGAGGCCCTGGCACAGGTTGCCCAGAGCAGCTGTGGCTGCCCCTGCATCCCTGGAAGTGTCCAAGGCCAGGTTGGACGGGGCTTGGAGCAACCTGGGCTGGTGGAAGGTGTCCCTGCCCATGGCAGGGGGTGGGACTGGATGATCCCTTCCAACCCAAAGCATTCCAGGATTCTATGATCAGTGTGACCAAGGAACTTCGGGGCTGGGAAAACCAGCCCTTGAGCTGGCAAAGCAGGATTTATCTGAGCACAGCCGCTAACAGGGCCACCAAAAAACAGCTGGTACTGGGTGCCTGCAAATCACGAGCGAGCGCTGACCTGAATCCAGACTCCCATTCCTTCTCTCCCGTAGGAATACATCCGCCTGCTGCAGCCATGGTGCCACGTGAACATGGGCTCCTGCTGCTTCATGATGGGCAGGTGCTACCTGGTCATGGGTGAGGGGCACAAGGTAAGACCCTCCCACATCTCCTGCTCGTGCTCTGAGGTCTGGGACCTTTTCCCTTGGAAGGGAGGAGGTGCACGGAGAACATCCTTCCCATGCTCTGCCTCCTTTGGGAAAGGATGGGATTGTAGCAGAGTGATGGAATCTGCTTTTGGGGAAGATCTCATGAGCTTGGGAGCGGCCACACTGTCCCCTCACCTGTACAGCTGCTGTATCAGTCACCTGAGGGGACAGGGAGCTGATTCCAGGTCTGCTTCCAGGCTTTGGATTGCTTCTGCCAAGCTGCCTCAGAGGTGGGAAGAGAGGAGTTCCTGGACAGGCTGATCCAGCCCGAGGAGGGTGAGGTGGTCTCCACGCCACGCCTGCAGTACTACAACAAGGTACAGTCCTGAGCAGGGAAACTGGCACCAAGTCCTTCCACAGGGGACAGAGAGTTCCTGCTCAACCCCTGGCTGGGGCGGGGGGAAGCGACTGAAACCTCTGAAAACTTAATTTTTGGGAGGTGAAACCTCCATTTACTTTCTTTGGGGGTGATGACACGTGATGAGCATGTGAAATCTAGGTGCTTTCCACCTATTAGTTTCCTAATAGCCAAGGACTTTGTTATCCAGCAGAAAAAGGCAGGATGAGATCCAGCTGCTGGAAGCAGAAGCCAGACATGTCCAGACTCGATTCAAGACGCTGCCTAAGGGGAAGGTTATTAAGCTTTGAGGCACATTAAAATTAATGTGTTTAAATTGAGATAGGATCTCTCTTCTTGCGTAATGCCATGGGTCAGGCGGGCTGTGAGCTCGGAGCTGGGCTCCTGCTGAGGGAATCCCTGGATTTAGGATCCAGGAAACTAATCCTTAGTGTTAAAATGCTTCAAAAATCCCCCATGCGCAGAGGTGAATCCTCCAGGCAAGCCATAACCTGGACCTGTTGTGCTGGGATTTCATCCAGATCCCTGTGATTTACCCAAATCTGCCATTTTTTTTCAGTCTAATTCCCTAAAACACTGGCAAAATCTTTTCAGCCAGGAGCAGCTCTTAAAAAAACAACCCAGAAAACCTTTGACTCAAGTATTTTCTCCTCCAGGTCCTTCGCTTGTTGGACATGGTGGGTTTGCCAGAGCTGGTGATCCAGTTGGCCACCCTGGCCATCATGGAGTCAGCAGATGACTGGAGAAGCCAGGTACACAGTCACTCTTTTCCAGCAAGGTGTTACTTCGGGAACCTCTTCCACTGGAATTTCCTGCTGGTCTCATAACTGGTTTGTGCTCTTTTCAGGCTACTTTGAGGACCTGCATCTTCAAGCATCACTTGGATTTGGGACACAACAGTGAAGCATATGTAGCCTTAACACAAAACCCAGATCCAGGCAGGTAGGTGACAGTTCATGCCTTTATTTGAGGCCTGTGGACCCATTTTTCCATGAAACTGAGAGGAGAATGACACTTTAGGATAGGACATGGCTGCTGTGTTTAGGAGTTAATGCGTAAGGGTGGGTTTAAAAAGGCGGAGTTCGTTTTTGAATGTTCATTTTAAGGAGGCCTGGGATTGGGACTGTCTCAAAGGAGGAAAAAAATCTGGGAAGAGGCTGTGAAGGATCGTTTGCAACATTGTATTTTTAAAAGTTTTAGGAGCCAAGTCAGGCTTTAATGAAGTCATACTTTAATAAAGGAAAGTTTGGAGTCGAGTTTTCAGCTCGGGAAGTTAACTGGGTAGAAGAAGCGTCATCCTAGCAAAGAAAAGTGTTGGAATAAAGGAGGGGAGAAATAGGAGTGCCTTTTAATTGATTGAGGGAGGGAGACTGCCCTCCTGAGAAGACCTTTTCAGAGGATCTCTGTTTCCAGCACTGGAGAAATCTAAAGGGATAACCTGGTTCTAAGCCAGGAAGAATCCCATGGAGCTCAGGAGGTTGTCGCAAAGTGGTTGTTTGTGGCCTAAATCCTGCATCCTGGAGCTGTTCGTGTTCCTGCTCCTGGGTTTCTTCCTGTTCCTCCAAAGGGCTGTGCTTCCCTCCGCAGGCAGCTGGACTGCCTGCGCCAGCTAGTGGTGGTTCTCTGCGAGCGATCCCAGCTCCAGGACCTGGTGGAATTCCCTTACGTGAACCTGCACAACGAGGTAATCCTGCTCTTGGGATCGCGGGGCTGGGGGCACTGCCTTTAAAGGAGAAGGGATTAATGGACCCAGGAGCGCCTGTTTGTGCTGCAGGTCGTCGGGATCATCGAATCCCATGCTCGGGCGGTGGATCTGATGACTCACAACTACTACGAGCTGCTCTACGCCTTCCACGTCTACCGGCACAACTACCGGAAAGGTAAAGCCTGGGCATGGCGCATTGTCCCTGCCCACCCACCCGGGACACCCCTGCCCCTGGCCCTACCGGGTGTGTGGCCTGGCCAGGCTCTTGGCTGATGTATTTTTCCCCGTTTCCAGCTGGAACAGTGATGTTTGAGTACGGCATGCGCCTGGGCAGGGAGGTGCGGACACTCCGAGGGCTCCAGAAACAGGGGAATTGTTTCCTGGCTGCTATTAACTGCCTGCGGTTGATCCGCCCGGAATACGCCTGGATAGTGCAGCCAGCCTCTGGAGCTGTGGTAGGAATGCTGAGCTTCCCGCAGAGGAGCTTCCAAAATCCTTTCCAATGCGAACAGAGGCGTTGGGCCTCTTAATCCGCTGCTCTTGGCCGACGGTCTGGCCCTGCTCGTCACCCCTACCTGTGACCCTTGTGTCACTCCCCTTCCTGGAGCAGGGTGGAAGCAGGATAACTTCTGGAAATGGGCTGGTAGATGTATGTGGGAATATTTCACCTTTTGTTAGAGGGGATGTGAACAGCTGGAATACCAGTTCAGAGGAGGGTTAGTGCAATAGGGGTTGTGTTTCAAATCCCAGCCAGCATTCAGGGAGATGGTGGCTGCAGCCTGGACACCTGATCCCGATGTTCCTGAGAGCCCCAGAGATAAAGTAATCTGAGTTCCCAAGGGGTTGCACAGCTTCCCTGATCCAAATCAAGGCTCCTGTTGGGATTTATCCTATCTAAGTAATTAATCCTTTGGAAACCAGGTGGTTGTAAACCCTCCTCCTTCTGCTTTTTCCTGCAAGTACGAGCGCCCAGGAGCATCCCCGAAGAGGAGCCACGACGGGGAGTGCATGGCTGTTCCCAGTAAGTGCCCAGTCCTGGTCCTTCCTGTGCCTCTGGAGTTTCCATAGCCTGTCTGCTGCTCCCATGTGAGCTGGGAGATGGCTCAGGGCAGCTCTCACCTCCACCGGATCAATAATGTGGGGGATTTTAAGGTTATTAACTCTCCCAGTGTCCCATTTGCAACACACTGCCACCGTTCCCCAAGGAATACAGCTATTCTCCAAGGAATACAGCTAATTCCCCAAGGAGCTCCTGTGCACGCTCTCAGCAGTTTGATGCCTTGACAGGGCTCCTTTTTTTTTCGGTGGAAATAATTTCTAATCAGAAAAAAACCCACCACCTTTATGAGGCATTTTCTGGTTGTTCAAGACTGTTTGTGCCCTTGGAAATCCTGTCAGGAATAAGCTCTGCCTGTGTGTGTGCCACGGCCCAGGATGTGGGATCAGGTTATCCTCAGCCTTCCGGTGGGAAAATTTAAGGTCAGGTATTTTTAAACCAGCTCTTTCTGAAGAGTTTTTTTTGTGGCGTGTGCCTGGCAGGCAAAGCAGCAGCTGTTCCCAAATATTGGATAACATCTGGAGGAGGAGGAACGGGAGGATAGTATCAAGGAGAGAGCGCAGCCAAGGGACCAGGGAAAGGGCAGCAAATCCTGATCCTTCCTGTGGTGCTTTTTGGGGCAAAACTCCTCTTAGGGTGGGAGGGGGGTGTTAAGATGTTTTTATGAGGGCATGAAGGCTCCAGAGAGAACTTAGAGGCCCTTCCAATGCCTAAAAGGGCTCCCAGAGGGCTGGAGAAGGACTTTGGAAAAGGGCCTGGAGAGACAGGACAAGGGGGAATGGCTTCCCACTCCCAGAGGGCAGGGTTAGATGGGGTATTGGGAAAAAATTCTTCCCTGTGAGGTGGTGAGGCTCTGGCACAGGTTGCCCAGAGAAGCTGTGGCTGCCCCATCCCTGCAAGTGTTCAGGAGCAGGTTGGACAGGGCTTGGAGCAACCTGGGCTAGTGGAAGGTGTCCCTGCCCATGGAAATGGATGAGCTTTAAGCCCTCTTCCAACCCAAACAATTCTATGATTCCATGACATTCTGCACAGTGCCCAGAGAGCCCTTTTTGGAATGCTCAGAGCCCAGTATCCATCTGTTCCAGCCACTCACCAGATCGAGATCCTGGAGCTGGAGGACTTGGAGAGGGAATGTTTGCTGGCCCGGATCCGGCTGACCCTGGTGGAACACGACGTGTCGGCAGCGGCTGTGGCAGGTGAGAGGGATTCAGTCTCTTTGTCCTGCCCCAGGGACAAACCCAGGAGCTGGCAGGGACCACCCAATTCCCATCCCTCCTGTGAAATCTATCCACTGAGTTCAGCAGTGTCGGGGAGGCACATCAGGAGAACCAGTTTTATGCTTCCTGCTGGTTTTTTTGGCTTTTCCAAGCTCTAGTGGTCTGCCGGGAGGGTGGGGTGAGCTTCTGAGTTTGGGCAAAAAGGCACTTTTTTATGTTGCTGGAAATCATGGAAGCATTGAATGATTAAGGTTGGAAAAGACCTCCAAGATCATTGAGTCCAACCTTTTTAACTGGTGAATAAATGATTTTCCTGGACAGTTCTACTTCATGGAACGGTGTTAGCTCATCAAAGTTGTTCCTTTTTTTGGGCAGCGGGAAGGTACAGCTCTCCCACCCTGGGCCTTTTAGTATCTCTGATACAAGTTATACAACGTGTCCACATCTTTCCCCTTTAAATGTCAGAAGGAGGTGACTTCCCAGCAAGGGATTGCAGGGAAAGGAGGGAACAGCTGCTTTGAGGGCAGAGTGGAGACGCAGGGAGCCGAGTGCCGCAGTTTCTGAGCTGGCAGAGCTGAGCTGGTGCCTTGTTTGCTTGGATACAGAGCTGTGACGAGGCTGTCCCTCCCTAGGCTTGATGATCTTGGTCTTTTCAAAATAATTCCATGATTCTAAGCGGCAGCAGCATTTGCCTATGGGCCCTATATTGCTGCCTGTGTCACTCTGCAGTCCCTCTCCAGGTGATGATGGATCAGGGCCAGCTCTGTGGCTCACTGCTGCTCTGTGCAGTCCCTCCAGGGGATAGCTCCCGGGCTCACGGGATGCTCTGGAGGCCAGGAGAGCCTCCAGCCATGGATTGAGAAGTACTGCTGCAGGGGTTTGAGGCTGTTAGCACGGTGCTGCTGCAGCTCTCAATGAGTAACACGGGGTGAGGCCCCAGGAAGCACTGGGGTGTTACTGGGAGAGGCTTTACCTGGTCCTCCTTCCCTTCAGGTAACTCCACACCCGAGGAAACGGTGTCTCTCCTGGTCCGGGCCGGACTCTTTGACTCTGCCATCACCCTGTGCCAAACCTTCAAGCTGCCCTTGACGCCCATCTTTGAGGGCCTCACCTTCAAGTGCGTGTCCAGGTGTTCTCCCACCTCGGGGGATGTGGGGCCGGAGGGACGCAGTGGTTTTGGGGTGGAACTTGCCCTAAGAACCTTCTTTTCCTGCCAATTCAGCTGATTCCCAGCTGTTCCTTGGGAACAGTCCTGTGAGGGGTGGCTTTGATGGCAGTGGGAAAGGGCTGGGCCTGGGAAAGGGTGGGTGGAGGGACCCACCTTTCTGTGGTTTCTGGTTTTCATGTAGGTGCATCAAGCTCCAGCTGGGAGGGGAAGAGGCGCAGGCCAAGGCCTGGGACTGGCTGGCAGCAAACCAGCTCTCATCCCTGGTCACCACCAAGGAATCCAGGTAGGTCTGTGTCCGCAGTTTGGGAGGAGGAGGGTCTGGAGGCAGGACCCTTCTGGGAATCCAGAGTGTCAGGGGTCCTCAAAAACCCCTTAAAGCGAACTTTGTGACTGGGATACGGGGAGGGCTGTGTTATCACTCTGTCCCCACGTGACCTGGAGCACACCATGGCCTCCCAGACAGTAGCAGGAGTTGTTGGCACGAGTTCCAAGGGGAATTGTTTCCTTGCAGTGCCACAGATGAAGCCTGGAGGTTGCTGTCATCCTACTTGGAGCGTTACCCATCCCAGAACAGCCTGTACCATCGCTGCGTCATCAACAAGCTCCTGGCACACGGGATCCCTCTGCCCAACTGGCTCATTAACAGCTACAAGGTGAGAACAGGGAGCCAGCTGTCCCAAAATCCCATCTGTCCCAGAGCTGCCGGATAACTCTCACTCTGATGGACACCTGCCAGCTCCACCCCACCTCCCTGCTCCCAGCTCCAGGCCCCGGGGATGGGTACCCTGTGCCCGGGACTGAGGCTCGGAGCAGGTTCCTAACGTGGTCCCAGCTCCTGGTCACACTCCCTGGCTGAGTTCCCTTTTTTTTTCTGCAGGAAGTGGATGCTGCCGAGCTGCTGCGCCTCTACCTGAACTACGACCTGCTGGAGGAGGCCGTGGATTTGGTCCTGGAGTACGTGGATGCTGTGCTGGGCAAAGGGCACCAGTATTTCGGGATCGAGGTGAGCTCTCATCCCGCAGGCGGGATGTGGCAGGGGATGTTCCCTGGGGACACGACGCGAGGGCTCCCGTCCCTTCCAGGTCCCCCTGTCCCCAACGTCCCCCACGATGTGGCTTCCCTACACTGCCATTGACCAGCTGCTGCAGGCGCTGCGGGAGAGCTCCGCCAACGAGAACAGCGTCGTGGTAGGTGCAGAGTCCCCCAGCTCCTGAGAGAGGGGGACTGGGATGGGGTTGGGATTCCTCGTGACTCCTGCCTCTCCCAGCTCTACGAGAAGCTGAACGACAGGATGGAGGACTACCAGCAGAAGGTCAGCGTGGCCACCCTGGAGCGCCTGTACTGCCACCCCTAGTCCAGGTGACATCCTCGGGAGCGTCACCATCCCAGCCCGTGGTGCTGGATTTACTCGTCATTTTTCCAGAAGGATCGGGTTTGGGGAGGTGGGCTTGCCCCTTCAGCGTGTCCCCTCCCTGTCCCCCTGGGGGGCAGTGGGTGATGAGCAGGGCTTGGGGGTCACTGACATGACACCCCCTTGCTCTCTGCCTGCTCCGGATGTGGAACTTTTGGGAACTGCTTTTATTTATTGGTATGTTTTTGGATGAACTTTAATAAAATGGAAGCGTTATCCCAGGTGTGCATCGGGGTTGGGTGGGAAAAGGTGGGGCTGTGAAGCTCCTCTCCCCAGGTTCCCCCCCGCTACAGCCCTTGCTCTGGGGTTGGCATGTAGAGCAGGATGAAGCTGTAGGGCCCAGGAGAGAGGGAGCTCTGTCCCCAGTGGATATAGCTTAAGGGAGGCTCAAGGGAAGGGGCTGTAGTGTAAGAAGGGGTTACAGCCACCCAGAAAAACTATAGGATTATGCTCTAGGTTAGGATAGGGCACCAACCCTGGGGGGCGGCGTGGGGCTATTGACTCAAGGGCAGCCTGCGCTATAGGGCAGGACAGGGCTATGGGATAGGATCAGGTTAGAGGCTCAAGGGCAGGATTGGGCTGTACCTTGAAGGGCAGCCCTGTGCTCTAGGGCAGGAAGGGGCTATAAATGCAAGGACAGCCCTGTCTTACAAGGCAGGTTGGGGCTATAGATCAGGAAGGGGCATTAAACTCTCATCCCTCCCCCTTCTGTAGGGCAGGAAGGGGCACTAATCCCATCCCTATCCCCGTTACGCGGGCGGGAAGGCGCACCAGTCCCGCCCCTATCCCGGTTCCAGGGCTGGGAAGGGGCACCATTCCCACCTCTCTCCCCGTTCCAGGGGCGGGAAGGGTCACCAATCCCACTCCCATCCCGGTTCCACGGGCGGGAAGGGGCAGTATTCCCACCCTATTCCCACCCTTTCCCCATCCTACAGCCCGGGGCACCGCCGGCCCCGCCCCGCTGTCTCCGCCCGGGTGGGGGCGTGTCCCCCGCGGACCCCGCCCCTCGCTCTGACGTCACCGGCGCGGCCGCAGCCCGAGGC
>VXAY01003530.1:309-13164 GCA_013399855.1 Oxyruncus cristatus | reverse complement strand
GAAGGTTGCGGGGGCTGAGCCTGGGGGCACACAGGAGGCTTTGAGGCTGAGCATGGGGAGCTGGAGGGTGCAGGGGCTGAGAAGTTGAGCCTGCGGAACTAGGGGTGCACGGGGGCTCTTGGGTTGAGCATAGGGAACCGGCAGGCTGTAGGGCCGGGCACTAAGCCTGGAGGGGCACGGTGGGGCCCGAGGATGCTCCCAAGGGATTGGCAGGGTGCAGGGGTGTCAGTGAGGTTCGGGTAGGTTTGGGGCTGCCGAGCCAAGGAGGGGGTCCTGGGAGCAGGTGTGGGGCTGGCAGGGGCAGGAGTGTACGGGGACCCCAAGGCCCCATTAGGGTCTCAGGGTCTGGAGGGGGCTGTGTTGAGCCGTTGTCTCTCCCCGCAGAAGAAGAGCCGGGAGGAGTCGAGCGGTGAGGGCAGTGGTGTGGAGATCCTGGCCAACCGGCCCTACAGCGACGGCCCCGGCGGCAGCGGCCAGTACACGCACAAGATCTACCATGTGGGCTCCCACATCCCCAGCTGGTTCCGGGCACTGCTCCCCAAAGCCGCACTCCAGGTGGAGGAGGAGTCCTGGAATGCTTATCCCTACACACGCACCAGGTGGGGGCGGGAGGGGGGACAGCAGGGTGGGCTGCGGGGCTGGCTGTGCCCCTGGGCTCAATGCTCTCCCCCTCCAGGTACACGTGTCCCTTCGTGGAGAAGTTTTCCATCGAGATAGAGACCTACTACCGGCCGGACGCAGGCCAGCAGACCAATGTCTTCAATCTGAGTGCAGCGGAGAAGAGGCAGAGGATTTTGGGTGAGTACAGCTGGCTCGGGACACCAAGGTCTCGTGGCTGCAGGAATTCCCACACGGTGCTCCTAGGATGGGGATGTGGGTGTGCGGTGGGGCCTGAGGGGCTTGGCTTCCTTGCTTAGCTTTCGTCTCTGTGCTGGGCCCCGTGTTTTGGGAACCCTGGAAGGGAAGAGCTCCCTGGATCCTAACCTACCTGCAGCCCAGGCTCCATGCTCCCTGTGCCCCAGGTTCCCTGCTCCAAGCTCCCTGCACGCTCCCTCTCAGCAGTGCTGAATTAGATTCCACATTAAAGGTATTTTCAGGGACAGTTTTGTTCTCTGCCCCTTCTCTTGCTTCTGTTTCTGTTTGCAGTCTCCCCTTCTCAGTGCCAGCCCGCTTCCCTCTCTGCCCGTGTCCCAGCCCTGTTCTGGCACAGATTTGCCTTCCCAGTCTCTCTGGGTGTACATGGGACAGCACACTGGGCTCCTGCAGGGTGTTTGGGATCAGCTGGAGTAGGGGGAGCTGGAAAAACGTGTCCCCGTGTTCCCACCCCCTGCCCTGCTTCCCATCTCCCCAGGGCTTTGCTCCAGATCGCTCTCGGGCTCCTTTCTGGAGGGTGACCAGCAGGCAGAACTGGGGGCTTGGGGTGGGATTCCTCCCTCCCCGGTGGCTTCCCGTTCCCGGCTGCGTGGATGTGGTCGGTTTAGGCGCCGGAGCGCGGAGTGTGATGCGCTGCCTCTTAAAATGGAGGCCTAAAATAGGCACTCGGAGGAAATGATTCATCTGACCTATTTCTCTCCCCGGCTCTTGCGGCACTCGGGATGTCCGGCCGGGATAGCGGCAGCTCGGCCCTGGGGGGAGGAATTCTGCCCCTGCCACCGCCGGGAAGCAACTGGGGCCCAGCCGACGGCATCAGGGCATGGCCCTGTGGGCATTCCACAGGGCACGTGGCGTCTCCAGCGGCCGATGCCTCCCACAGGGAGCGGGGTTGGAGTGGGACCAGCCCCGAAGTGGATCCCGCTGGGATTTTCTTTGCGCTGGTGTCCCGTAGCACCAACGGATTTAAACCCATCTCACGTTTCAAAGGGCGATGGAATAACAGAGGCTGGGCCATCCGCAGGGATAACTGCTTCCTTGGCAGCTTTCTCTCGGTGCTAAAAGCAAGGAGAGTCAGATTGTGGTGGGAATGACACTGCCAGGAGGTGCTTGGGGACAGCAGGTCCTGTCTCTGCTCCTTGCTGCTGCTATCCAAGATGCTTGGCATTGTGTCACGCCTTGCATCATTTTTGTGCATTCAGGGCACCTCTTCTTTCTTTTTTCCCCCTGTTTTCAGCCCAAGCTGGAGGAAGAGGCCGGCAGCACGCTGGGGACATCAAGGGGGGCAAATAAATGAAGGGTTTGGCATATCCCAGCAATTGGGAGAACGCTGCAGGACAGTCCTAGGAGCCAGTGGGGTGCCCTGGGACCCTCTAGACTGGGCTGGAGGGAGCTGATGTGGAGACAGGGCTGCAAAAGCCAAATTTTAGGAGATTTTGTGCTGGGTTGAGCCCAAACAGCCCCCCAGGGGCTTTTGGATTGTGTTTCCCTGGGGGCCATGCGTGAGCCCCGCTCCAGGTTTGGGGAGGTCACCCCCATACGGGGGGAGGTAGCCCACATTTTGGGAGAGGTTGCTCCTATTTGGGGGTGGGAGTTGTTGTCATTGACCCCCCCCAGCTCTCCAGAGGCTCCCGTGTAGTGTCAGGGACCCGCGGCGTTTTCGTGGGGGCGGAGCTGGGAGCTGTGCTGAGCTGCTCCGTGCTCTGTCCCCGGCAGCAGCCCCCCCTCCCCGTCCCGTGGGGCGGCCGGGATCGCTCCGCAGCTGCCAGAGCTGCCGGCCAGTGCGGGATGTGTGTCAGCCCCGGCACGCCCCGAGCCCCCACCGTGCTGCTCGCAGCCGCGCTGCGCCGCTCCCCGGCTGGGGGCAGGATGTGGTTGGCTGCACCGAGGGTGCCTGTGATGTTCCAGCCCCGGGGTGTTTTATTTTTATGTGCTTAATTAGGAGGGAATTATTCCTTGTGAGGGTGGTGAGGCCCTGGCACAGGTTGCCCAGAGAAGCTGTGGCTGCCCCATCTCTGGAAGTGTCCAAGGCCAGGTTGGACGGGGGCTTGGGGCAACCTGGGATAGTGGAAGGTGTCCCTGCGCTTGGCGGGGGAGTGGAACGAGATGAGCTTTAAGGTCCCTTCCGATGCAAATCATTCCAGGATTCCATGATTTTAGGTCTGCAGGGTGTTAGGGTTCTAGGATAGAAAGTGTTTGCTGCTGGCTGTGTTGGGCAGACATCTTACGGGAATAATTTGACTCAATTCTTGTCCGCTTTTCCTCTTTTTTCCTACCTGTGCCCCCTCGCCGAGTGCTGCGAGGTGACAGGTGCTGTTCCCCCGCAGACACCATCGACATCGTGCGTGATCCCATCTCCCCGGGGGAATACAAGCCCGAGGAGGATCCCAAACTCTACCACTCCTCCAAGACGGGCCGGGGGCCGCTGGGGGATGACTGGCTGGAGGCGGCGGCGGCCGGCGGGCCCCTCATGTGCGCCTACAAGCTCTGCAAGGTGGAATTCCGCTACTGGGGGATGCAGTCCAAGATCGAGCAGTTCATCCACGACGTGGGTGAGTCCGGAGCCGGGGGCTGCTGGGGGGAGCGGAATTTGGGGAGCCGCGGGGCCTCGCCAGCCCCGCTGCCCCCCTCTTCTCCCCCCTCAGGTTTGAGGAAGGTGATGCTGCGCGCCCACCGCCAAGCCTGGTGCTGGCAGGACGAGTGGACGGACCTGACGATGGAGGATATCCGGCAGCTGGAGGAGGAGACGGCGCGGATGCTGGCACAGAAGATGGCCAAGTGCGGCGAGGCCGAGGAGCCCCCCATGGCCGGCGTCAGCCCTGACGGGCGGCCGGAGCCAGGGGGGCCTGGCGGGCAGGAGGAGGCCGAACTGCAGGTGGGGACCGATGCCTCCTCCGACGATACCTTTGCCAAGCAGTGGTCCACCTCTTCCCGGTCTTCCTACTCTTCCCAGCATGGAGGTGAGAGACCGGGTCGTGCATGGGTGAGATGTGGACCCCAACGCCAGGAGATGTGTCAGGGGACTCTCTTTTCCCCGGCTTGGGTCTCCTGGGGTGGGCTCTGGGTGTCCCAGGTCTGGTCCCAGGTCTCCTGAAGGGGCTTTGGGTAACCCAGTGGTGGCTCTGGGTGACACAGGGATGGCTTGGGGTCTCCTGGTGGGCTCTGGGTGACACAGGGATGGATATGCGTTTCCTCCGTGTGGTCTGGGTGATCCAGGGATGGCCCTGGATCTCCTGGGTGAGCTCTGGGTGACACAGGGATGACTCTGGGTGATCCAGGGATGGCCCTGGATCTCCCTGTGTGGGTCTGGGTACAGGACCAGGTGGGAGCTGCAGGGCAGGAGTGAGGTGTCACTGTGGGGGGCTCTGCGTGCTGACCCCGTGCCGGTGGCAGGGGGCGTGTCTCCTCAGAGCCTGTCGGAGTGGCGGATGCAGAACATCGCCCGGGACTCCGAGAACAGCTCCGAAGAGGAATTTTTCGATGCCCATGGTACAGGCGCTGGCTCAGGGTGGGCTGGGTGGGGGACAGGGAAGTCTCAGAGTGGGGCTGCAGGCACAGGCGAGTTCCCCCCACCCAACACCCCTCTCTGCCTCCACAGAGGACCTGTCTGACAGTGACGAGGTCTTTGCCAAGGAGATGACCAAGTGGAGCTCCAACGACTTCTTGGACACGCTGGAGCGACCAGCAGAGCTGGATGAGGCAATGGGTGAGCGCTGGGGGGGCTCCGGCCCCAAACCCTGGTGTGGGTGTCCTGAGAGGGGGCTGATTCCCAGCCTCTGGAGACCCCAGCCATGCTCACCAGGGCTGTGTGCTCGCAGGGGATGGAGCAAGTGCCGCCAAGGTGGACGGTGAAGGATTGGGACCGTCTGGCTTCCCCGAGGTGCGTGTCCCGTGGCCCGTCCCTCGGGCCGTGGCCCCTGGCTGTGCCCCCTGACTTCAGCGCTCTCCTTCCTGCAGGGCGGCGCAGCGGAGAGCGCGGAGCAGATGTGCCGGATCCACGCGCTCTTCCTCATCCTGCACAGCGGGAACATCCTGGATCAGGGCGCGGGCGAGCCGGGCTCCAAGCAGGCGGATGTGCAGACGCTGGCGGCCACCTTCGACGCCGTCACCCGTGTCCACTTCCCCGAGGCACTGGGACACGTGGCGCTGCGCCTGGTGCCCTGCCCGCCCATCTGCGCCGCAGCCTACACCCTCGTCTCCAAGTACGGATTCACGCCGGGAGAGGGCGAGAGTGGGGAGCTGACGGCCTCGGAGAGGGGACTTTGCTTCTCCTAAAAAGGCATCTAGGATGATGGGTGGGATAGGGGTAACCCCTGGTGCAGCGTCCCAGGACAAACGAATGTCACGGCATGGGATGGGTCGGGATGGGGATTACTCCTGGTGCAGCATCCCAGGGTGAACAAGCACCGTGCGGTGGGATGGGGATGTTGGGACAGCCCCCTTCATCCTCCTCCCTGTGTCCCCCTCAGGCTCAGCCCCTACAGCCACGACAGGGACAGCCTGTCCAGCAGCCAGGACCACATCCCGCTGGCAGCACTCCCACTGCTGGCCACCTCCTCGGGCACCTACCAGCAAGCCGTGGGCACTGTCATCACCCGTGCCAACCAGGCCTACGGAGCCTTCCTGCACTCTGGGGAGGGCGCCGGCTTCTGCGGCCAGGTGAGGGGGGATTTTGTGGGAAGCTTGGCTCCAGGGTCCAGCTGTGGCCCTGCACAGAGGGTTTGGGGGTGTCACACCAGTTTTGGGCGCCTGCCCTCCACAGGTGGTGCTGCTGGGGGACTGTGTGGGCGGCATCCTGGGGTTCGACGCGCTGTGCCAGAGCCGCGTGGGCTCCGGGGGCAGCCGGAGCAGCAGCCGCCGCGGCAGCCTGGTGAGTGCCCGCACCCCAACACCCTCTGGGGAGGATTTGGGGGTGCACTGGGGGCTATGTGGGGTCTGGGTGTTGGCTGCCTCTCCCCGCAGAGCACGGAGCCTGTCTCCCCGGAGCTGTGCGGCGGCAGGGACCCACTGGCCGACGGGACAGAGGGAACAGGAGGATTGGGCCAGGCCAGCCCTGACCTCCTTGGGGCACAGGGGGACAGCCACCAGCAGAGCTCCTCGTGCAGGTAATCCCAAGGGGCACGGTTGACATCCTCATTAATTTTGTACTTTATGGAAAGGGCAGAATTCCTGTCTGCTCCAGGCCGGGAAGAAGCATTTCATGGGGGCTGCCTGCCTTGGGAGGCTCTCACTGGAGCTCCTCTGGGATAACGCAGCCGTGCCAGGCACAGCTTTGCCCCTGGGTGGGTGTGGGCAGGACGTTGCCCTCCCTCTCCATGCTCACTGTCCCTGCTGTCCCAGCCTGCAGGCCAGCGAGGCCCCTCTGGAGGCAGAGGCACCCCGGAGCGGCACTGCGGTGCTGGATGGGGCGGAGGGTGCCAGCACCCGCCTTGAATTTAAGGTATCCGGCTTCTTCCTCTTTGGCTCCCCGCTGGGGCTGGTGCTGGCGCTGCGCAAGACCGTCATGCCTGCTCTGGATGGTGAGGAGACCTGCCAGCCCCCGTGCCAGCCCCTGACCCTCCCTGCGGGGCTTGAGTCCCTGAGTCGTGCTCCCCCCACACGCCTGAGCCCCCCGGGACCTTCCCAAAGAGCCCTGCTTGGGTTTGAGCCCCCCACACGCCCAGTCCTGGCTGTGTGGGTGTTGGTGGTGGTGGGTGGCTGAGCGTCCCGGCTCTGTGCCAGCCCCAGCCCCATCCCCAGTGACCCAAATTTCCCTCCCCAGCCTTTCCTCTCGCTGTGTCCTGCTTCACCCCTCCTGGGTGCTTTGCTTCTCGTGCCCCCCAGCCCTCGTGGGCGCCCCTGACCCCGCTCTGTGCTGCAGTGGCCCAGCTGCGTCCCGCCTGCGAGCAGATCTACAACCTGTTCCACGCCGCTGATCCCTGCGCCTCTCGCCTGGAGCCGCTCCTGGCCAAGGCCTTCCACGCCGTGCCCCCGCTCAGCGTGCCCCGCTACCAGAAGTACCCCCTGGGTGACGGCACCTCGTCCCTGCTGGGTGAGCACGTCCCCACCGGGCTGGTCCTGGGCACCCCAGGGTCACCTTGGGGTACCCAGAGCATCCACAGCCTGGCTGGGTGGGGGATGTGCAAGCTCTTCTCACCCCTCTGGGGCTCTGCTGGGGTGGGGTCCCGGGGTGGTGGGCATCCCTGGGGGCTCTGGGTGTGCTCACCCAGCTCTCTCTGCAGCGGAGGCCTTGCAGACACACTCTGCCCTGTTCCTGCCCAAAATGGATGTGGCTGCCCCCCCGACTCCCACTGGCAGCTTCGGGGGCTTCTGGAGGGGCAATGAGCCGGCAGAGCCCCCCACTCCTGCCAACACCAGCGAGGTTGTCAAAAGTAAGTGCCGTTCCTGCCCTGCTCTCCCCATCCCATCCCGTGGGATGAGGCTTCATTCCAGCTCTCCCCACAGTCCTCGAGCGCTGGTGGGGCCCGAAGCGCATCGACTATTCGCTGTACTGCCCCGACGCCCTGACCGCCTTCCCCACCATCACCCTGCCCCACCTCTTCCACGCCAGCTACTGGGAGTCCTCCGACGTGGTGGCCTTCATCCTGCGCCAGGTACGGCGGGCGCGGTGGGGTGGGCGGTGAGCCGGGCCCGTGGAGGCTGAGCTGGGGCTGTGCCATCTGCAGGTGATGGAGAAGGAGGGGCCACAGCCAACAGAGAGTGAGGAGAGCTCCATCTACAGCCCCGCCATCCCTCGGGAGAAGTGGCAGCGCAAGCGCACCCAAGTGAAGATCCGGGTACGTGGCCTGCGGCCAGCAGGAGCCCACCCAGGGCATCCTGTGTTGATGCACCTGGGAGGGTTCTGGGACAGTCCCACAGCCCAGTGGTGTCCCTGTGCCACCCTGCTGAGCCCACCATGCCCCCACAGAACGTGACGGCCAACCACCGGGCCTGCGACGTGATCGTGTGCGAGGGCAAAGCGCAGGTCCTGAGCGGGCGCTTCATGTACGGACCCCTGGACGTGGTGACACTGACCGGGGAGAAGGTACTGCTGGGTCACCAGGACCCCCTCAAATGGGGGGTGTCCGGGATGGGGCACAGGGCTGGTGTCAGCCATGGCAGGGGGTGAATAGGACCCTGTGTGGGGTGGGGGGAGAGGGGTGTAAGGACTCGCAGGTGGGGACACAGCAGGCTGTTGGGGTTCAGCCTGTGCCCAGCCTGCTTCCCTCTCCCAGGTGGACATCTACATCATGACACAGCCGCTGTCGGGGAAGTGGCTGTACTACGGCACCGAGGTGACGAGCGGCAGTGGGCGCCTGACCTTCACCATCCCTCCGGAAAAGGCTCTGGCCATCGGGATCTACCCTGTGCGCATGGTGGTCAGGTGAGGTGTCACCTCAGTTCCTCCTCCAGCCTTTTTGGTAGAGCTACATCTGCCCCTCTGGCAGTGGAGCCGGGGCCAAGCGCCCACGTCTCCTGTTCCAGGGGGGATCACAGCTATGCCGAGGCATTCCTGACCGTGGTGGCCCGCGGCACCGAGTCCGTCGTGTTCAGCATCGACGGCTCCTTCACTGCCAGCGTCTCCATCATGGGCAGCGACCCCAAAGTGCGGGCGGGGGCTGTGGACGTCGTAAGGTGGGTGCCCTTCAGTCAGGGGGATAATCTCCCCCTCTTTGATGCTGTGGTGACGACCCAGTTGAAGGGTAGGGAGGGTATTGGAGTAGGGACAAATTGAGGCATGTCCCACTGCCCTTGCCTCAACACACCATCTGTTCCGGTGCTTTATTGTGGAAAATAATCCCTCTGAGGTTTGGATGTGATCCCCACAGCTCTGCTGTGCCTTCCCCTTGATAAAATCCTCGAGAGCAGGGAGGTTTTGGAGGCAGCACCCACACATGCTGTATTGCGTGTGGCTTCCTGACAGCAGGACTGGCCCCACACAGGCTCCTGGCAGCCCCCCCTGTCCCCTCCTAGGCACTGGCAGGACGCGGGGTACATGATCATCTACGTGACGGGGCGCCCTGACATGCAGAAGCACCGTGTGGTGGCCTGGCTGTCCCAGCACAACTTCCCGCACGGCGCTGTCTCCTTCTGCGACGGGCTCACCCACGACCCGCTGCGCCAGAAAGCCGCCTTCCTGCAGAGCCTGCGCACTGAGGTGGGTCTGGGGCGCTGGCAGGGGGGCCGTGGGGCTGGGGGCAGCGGTAGGGTGTGGTGGGCTGTGCTGCAGCCTGTGCAGCTCTGCGTCCCTGTGGAGATACACTGGGAGCTGGACTGCCCTGCCATGGTGGAGCTGGCAGCCTCTGGCGGCAGCCCCCAGCCATCCCTCATAGCACGAGGGTGTCCCAGCCTCTGGGGTGGCTGTCCCTGTGGGAAGGGTCTTTCCATGCCCTAACACTCCTGTCCCTGGGCAGGCAGAGATCTCCATCATCGCTGGGTACGGCTCCACCAAGGATGTCTCCGTCTACAGCTCGCTGGGCCTCGCGCCGGCACACATATACATCGTGGGACGGGCCGTCAAGAAGTTCCACAACCAGTGCCAGGTACGATGGTGGCAGGGTTGGGGACAGGCTGGGGACACAGGGCACCACGGCTGACCCCACCAGCCAGCCACGGCCGTGGGCTCAGGCTTGTCCGTGTGTCCCGCAGTTTCTCTCCGAGGGCTATGTCGCCCACCTGGCCCAGCTGGAAGCGGCAGCTCTGGCCCACTCCCCCAAGGGGCCCCCACGACCCGTGCTGGGCAAAGGCACCTACGGCTGCCCAGCGCCCATCGACTTCCTCCGGAAGCAGAGCCAGCTGCTGCGCTCCCGGGGCTCCAGCCAGGCGGAGCGGGATGGGGGGCCCCCCTCAGCACCCCCTGGCTTGTCCCGGGCCAAGCCCCGCAGTGTCAGCCTCAAGCTGGAGGGTGAGGAGTGAGGGTGGCACGGCCACGTCCCCCCTCTGCTGCAATCCCTAATTTCCCAGCCAGCAGCACCTGAGGCCGGAGCTGGCACTGAGCCATGAGCCCATAGGAAGGAGATGAGGGTGCTGGGTCCCCTGTGACCAAGGGGTGCTGGGAGACAGCACTCTGAGCCCCCTCGAGGGCCAGAGTGATCCCCTCGGGGCTGAGCCCCCCAGGCTCCCCGCTGCTGCCCCCAACCCCGTCCCCCCCATGTCCCTTGGGGCTGCTGGGCAGTGCCTGGTGGAGTCTGCGCCCTGGGGTCACTGTCCCTGTGCAGAACTGGGGGGCTGTGGCTGTGCCCCAAGGCAAGTGGCACCTCCCTGCTCCCCACCTATTTATTTCCGTCCGGTGTCGCGGGGCAAGGCCGGGTTGGGGTTCCAGAGTGGTTCCTCTGTTCCCCCCGTTTTGTTTCGGTGTTGAATAAAGAGATGTTACGACGAGGCGCCGGCATCCGCGTGCCTGCTCTGTACCCGCTGCCCACGGACACGGCCCCAGCACTCCCACCCTCTGGGAAAGCCCTGGTGAGCCCCCAGGGACACTGAGTCATGCAGGGAGGTGGCCTTGGGGCACAGCAGTTTAGGACAAGGAGAAGAGCCTGGGCTGTGTGGGCTGCGCCGCTGCTCTGGGGTACTACCAATAACATCCCCCGGCCCTCTTCCTGCCTCTCTCCAATTTTTTTTTTCCTCATTTACCTCTAACAGCAAATTTTCAGTGACCAGGGGCTGTGACTGATTTTACTTCAGTTTATCTTGTCATAGCACGACCGGAGGTTTATAGAGATAGCAGGAACAAGGCGTTATTCTATATAAAATATTCCCGACGCTAACATGACGAGAGGAAACACTGGTTTGGGATGATAGCAGCAGCCTGGAGAAGTGACAACCGTGTGGCACAGAGGAGAACAGGCAGGAAGGGGCTGGAGCTAGGGCCAAGGCTTTGTGGCCACCATGAAGTATAAAAATGTCAAATAAGGGATACAAGTTAGCAGGGAGCAGTGGGCTAGTGTCACCCACATGTCCCTGGTGTGACAATGAGCGGAGTCTAGAGCCCAGCAAAGAGCTTCAGCCGTGGGCTGCGACGCGTTACACTGCCACTTAAGTGCCTGGCCGTGTCCCTGGGCCACGGCGAGCTCCGGGGCCACTTCCACTGACTTCAAATAAGTAAAATCTGTATTAAACATTAATAAACATCCATGACCATTCCACATGTGGAATATCTAAAGGAACCTGTCCTGAGAGCGCTGGGCTCTCCGCTGTGGCCGTGGGCTCTACTGGGAGAAGATGCCCTTGAAGCGGATCTTGTCCTCGGCGTCCTTCTCCCGCAGCCGCGCTTCCAGGCTCCGCAGCTCCTTGGACACCACGGGGCGCAGTGAGGGGTCGAGGGACAGCACTTTGGCGAAGTCAGCCTGCGCCTCTGCCACGTTCCACACGGCCGCGTGGGCCTTGCCCCGCTTGAAGTAGGCCTTGACGTTGTCTGGGGGACAGAGCCGGGGCTCAGCAGAGCGCCGGCATCTCCCCGCGACCGCTGCAGCTGCCCGGGATGGACCCTGGCTCCTTACCCTCGTACTTGTTGAGGATGGAGGAGCAGTGATCCAGCACCTCGTAGTACTCCTCGCACTGCAGCTTGCACTGGCAGTAGTTCAAGAGCAGGGGTGTGATCTTCTGGTCGAGCTCGATCCAGTCCGGAGAGCCCGGCTGCTCCTGCAGGGTGAGACAGAGTGAGGGGCAGCTCCCAAGCCCTGCATTCCAGGGGCCATGCCTGTGTGCATCCGGGGAGCCCCACCTTCATCTGCAGGTTCTTGAGACAGGCGATGGCATCGTAGTATTTGGCAGCTGCCTCGGGCACCTTGCCCTGCCGGTACAGCTCGTTGCCTTCCTTATGGATCAGGGGCACGGCCTGGAGCTTCTCCTCATCCGTCATGGCCCACGGGTCCTGCTGGTAGGAGCCGGGCGGCTCCACCTACCAGCACATCATGGAATCGGAGAACAGGATCATGGAATCATTTAGGTTGTTAAAGCCCTCTAAGACTATGGAGTCCAACCATTAATCCAGCACTGCCCAGGCCACCACTAAAGCATGTCCCCACGTGCCACATCTGTGTGCTTTTTGGACACTTCTAGGGATGGTAACTCCACCACTGCTCTGGGGAGCCTGTGCTAGGGCTGGACAACCCTTTCCATGAAGGAATTTCCCCCAATATCCAACCTGAACCGCCCCTGGCACAACTTTAAGCTGTCTCCCCTTGTTCCCTGGGAGCAGAACCCTACCCCCACCTGGCTCCACATCCTGTCAGGGAGTTGTGGGGAGCAAGAAGGTTCCCCCCGAGCCTCCTTTTCTCCAGGCTGCTCCTGGTGCTCTGGACCCTACCCCATCAGGGCAGAGCCCCAGTGCCCACAGCCCCTGCCTCGGGCAGGGGTGCTGGTGGCTGACATGCGCAGGTCCCTCACCTTGAGCACCTCGATGTCAAAGATGAGGGGCTGGGGGTTCTTCTGGAGCTCGTCGAGGTCGGGGTACCCCAGGGAGTAGTGCTCATGCATCTGGGCGATGCTGCAGCAGTGCCGCTGCCCCTCCAGTGGGTCCTTCCCCGCTGCAATGTTCCGCAGGCTTTTGGACACCAGTGGGTAGAGCACCACGTGCTGCGGGAGGGGAGGGAGCCGGGATGTGGGGAGGGAAGGCGAACACGGGGATGCTCCAGCCTCGCCCCCCCGGGCTGGGGCGCAGTGGGACGGCCGCAAACCCCGCCGCTCTGTGCAGGCCCCGCCCCCCGGCCCCGCCCACCTTGGTGTCGCAGCGGAAACGCGCGCGCTCCCCCGGCCGCATGGTCCGCAGCGCCGCCTCCCACACCGGCAGCTTGAACTTCTTCCCGGCGATCAGCTCCATGGGCTTCCCCCGCGCCCGGCTGTCGTCCAGCGGCGTCTCCTCATCGCCGCACCGCAGCGTTCGGTAATGGAAGGTGGCCTGAAGTGGCAGGAGGAGCCCGCGGAGTCACCATGGCAACGAAGAAGGGACGGGACGGCGCATGCGCGTTTCGCCCCCCCCGTTCTGCTTCTCCCGTCACCTCCCCC
>VXAY01003529.1:776355-811451 GCA_013399855.1 Oxyruncus cristatus | reverse complement strand
TTCTGGACTGTGGCAACCAGGAATAATTATAGTAGAGTGTGTAATAACAGCTATTGCATAGATGTTTTGATTCTAATCAAAATATTAGCACAGCTAACAGATCAAATGAAAAAAGAGGAGAAATAGTGGGCTGAGAGAACACAGAGCTGGCTTCCATCCTTGGACTTAATGGCTGATATTTTATTAGGAACAAAATAAAGTTAAAGCTGTCCAATACTATGTGTGCTACTCACAACTGGGCATAAGGATGCCTCTGGTGTAAGGCCAAGTATCAGTCAGAGGAGCATTACAACCATCTCTGCTGTGAATGGTCTGGCCAGAGTTGCTGGCACAGAATGGCTGGGGAGCTCTGCACCTGAAAGGCAGCAGGGGATTCCTGGCTTAGACATTGCTTGGAAGGGGGAAAAAACCCCAAAACCAAACCCACAACTGAGCTGCAAAGAGGATCCATTCTGTTTGCACCGTGTATTCCCTTTTGGAAAGGTGAAACTTGCCAAGTTGACATCTGGATTTGAATTAAAAACAAAAAAAATACGTTCAGAGTAACTTTTCAGAAGTTTGGAACTTGGTAGTTTACCAACATAAAGCTAACGCTGACTGAGCGAGATTTTTATTGTGAAATACAAAACTATTCTAGCAACAGAGGTCTGAAATCTTTCTAATGTCAAGTAGGCCAGTTGAAATAAAATACTGGGATGAAAGTTGGAAAACAAATGTTCTATGCCCTCATGTATCTGCTTCCCTTGGGCTACTTTTGAACCCGCCTGCTTATTCAGCAGGATCTCACCAATTTCCTTCTAGTGCTTCTGCTGGACATTGAAAACAGAGCCCCCTTAATAACCATAACTAATAACCACTATAATGACCAACGACCATACAGTAATGCTTTAAAGGTGCAAGTAATGTGAAGATTTTGCTATGTAATTTCTAAGCATAATAAGCTGAAAAACCTATGAGAAGCCAGGTTGCACTTAGATATCTTCATGATTCATGTCCTGGGTTACTCCTTCCTTCTTAATACAGAACGAAAAAAAAAGGGCAAACCAAAGTGGCTTATGTTCTATGTTAAGGGAAAAAAAATCTGACTTGGGCCACGGTGTTTCTGCTGTCCTGTGAGAGCAAGGAGAGAATTTGCTGAAAAAAATCTTCAGCCAAACTGAAGGACCACAGAAATGTGATGTTACAGCTCAATGTCTCTGCCTGAAATACATGTGAGAAAGAATGACCAGGATGTTTGTTTAATTAATAGCATTATGCACAGAAGAGAATAAGCACATTTACTGCATGATGAATTTTATCCCTTTACAAGGAATAAACAGAGAAGTTTTATTGTTATATTTAGTGTGCAGCACTTGTCCATGGAGCAGGTTTAAGGAGTGCTGGCTGTGACTCAGATTAGATTCCCACAAATTCTCCAGGTAACCCCTGTCTAGAGCAAGTGATGGCATCTCTGCCAATCTTGTCCCCAAGCTGAGAACCAACAAAAATAAGGAGTGGATAGTGAAAATGTGTGTTTGACTTGCCTAACTGAACCTGGGAACTCTGTAGCAGAGGTTCCTGGTGGAATTGGAAAACGCAAGAAGTTAGAGGGAAATAAATAATAATAAAAAGAAAAACCTAAACCAGAAAAAGACCAGCTCTTCACTATTCATTTCAACCTTTTCCCCAGTGTTTGTCATGGAAAGTTACTCTGGATGCAGAGTGGAAAATACTGTTCTCCAGCCATGTTAAACAGATTAAGTTTTATCGTATTAAAATGCAGACCAAACACTTCCAGCCCCTTAAAGGAAGCTGTGCTAACACGATTTCTTTGGAGACTAGGGGTTTGTGCACCATCTGCCCTGTCATGATCACCAGGCAGTGTTCCATGTGTATCAAGAAAGAGCTGAGTATGAAAGCCTGAGATTTAGTTTGGGTAATCCTACTGGAACTTTCTTTGAAGTTTTGTTGTTCAATTCACAAGCACAAGTTCAGGAAAACATCAGGGCTTTAACATCTACACAAAGCAAACCAACCCTAACAAAAGAAAGGTGCAGAGTTTGTTTGTTTACAGCTCCACATCTAATCTTTATTAACGGATAGGTCAGAAAAGTAGATTTCTTCAGTGGTTTTCTGGGTTTAATGAGGCTTGTTTTCCCTTGCTACAAGTGTCCCTTCTGTTGCAGATGTTGTGGATGCTCAATAGACCATCTAAGTTATGGTTGAGTCAGGGCAACTGCATCTGGAAAGGCTGGCACAAGAGGCTGGCTGAAGGGCACAAATAAAGCTCATGGCACAGGAAGGAAATGAGTGCACATTTCCAAGCACTTTGCCTCCTGCTTTCAGGATAAAGAATCTTTCCCCTTTTGAAATGGAAAAAAAAAGTTGCCGGTGAAAACCACTGAGCAAAATCTATCTGGAAATCAAAAAGGTAGGAATAGTTTGGATAGAAACCATTCATTTTTGTCTAAGCCATTTTCCTCTTCCTTGTTCTTCTCCATTTTAATGTTGTCTTTTTTTTTCCATTTTTTTCCCCATGCCAAAATCTCTTCTTTAGCTTTCAGTCGGGCACTTGGCTGTCTCACGCCCATCTCTGTAGTTAACACACAGGACTGTTCTGTTATCCAAGCTCTCCAATTGCTGCTCTGATCTCTTCTTCCACACCAGTCATTCTCTAAACTCGGAATTAATTTGCTAGATCTCCGCTGTTTATCACTAGAGTCCTAAATAGACAAGCTTTGATTCCATCTGCTGCTGCTTTCCTCAATTAAATTTCATTTTCAGTGATGAAGAGGAAAGATGCCAAGTTTTATGGCAATTCACATCAACTACTAATTTGAACCTGTCAGTATAGCACCACATATTGACATAGATTTCCCCCTGGGAAGAATCTTTGTCTGTTTATGTTCTGAAGACAAGAGACGACAAATAGTAATAAAATGTACGATGTTGTCAGGAGCAGTCACGGAAGATCATCTGTTAATTGTTTCCTTCTAGTACCTTCTGGAAAGCATTTCAGTTTTTGCCAGACAAACAACTAGTTTTAATTGGCTGCTGGATGGAAACAACATCCTGACATCTGTACAGAAAGACCCTGGTTTGAAAATCTAATATTCAGGTATTAATATATGTGGGGCAACCAGGTGAATGGAAAGTGCAGTGGAGTATTAAAATAATAATAATAAAAGAGGCAAGATCGTTCTATTCTGGGTTTTGACCTTTTCAACTGGACAAAAGGTTCCTTATATTAACTTTTCCAATAACATTGCCTAAGATAACCATGAGGTGGGGTAGGAGATATATGGGCAGGCAGGACAAAATAGGGGAATGTCAGGGCAGCTTTCCCTCACTGCTGAAGGGTTTCTCCCAGTGACAATCCTGAGCTGTGGGAGTGAGTCCAGCAGATAGGAATGTTCACAGCAGCTACAGAGAAAGAGCTGTAAAATACATGACTGTCCTGAGAGCTGCAACAAAGGTTTCCTTTTCAATCAAAATAATTAGTAGGAAGAGAAAGCCATGAATCACTGCAGCACAGAGTTTATCATCCCCCTTAAGTACTTTCCATAGGGAAGACGTGAAAAATCCAAAGGCTCCTTGTCAGAGGGTTACAAAATGATGGTCCAACAGCCCCAGGCAGAGATGTGGGAATGGTTTTTCAAACGCAAACTGTTACAAAGAGATGAGGCTTTTTGTCTCAAGCGTTTCTTTTCGCTGTAGGCAGCTGTGTGCTCTTGGATTCGATCCCTGCCCAGCCTCAGCGTTTGCTTTCTGTGGCAGGCAGGTGGTGATGGATTGCAGTGGTACCTTAGAAGTGCAGCTCTCACTTTGTTTAAAGTGAAAGCTCATCCTCATTAACAAAAGCTCCATCTCGGAGAAGATGAGCCTACATATAAATATTCCACTGAGGAGCAGTCAAGCAATATTCTGAAAATCTCTGAGGTGGTTACGAGCACTGTGTAGGAAACGCTGAATTTGGCTTGTTCAGTGCTGCTCAAAAAGGGAAAAGCTCTTTGTTGGTGATTCCCAGAAATCCAGACAATTGTAAAAAGCATATTTTACTGCACAATGACAGGGGGCAAGTGAATGCATTAATTAGCCATTGGAATGGCCTCACTGTCATAGTCAGGGCATTGGAAGGGAAATCTTCCAAACGCAATTAAAATATCAAAGTTAACTGAGAATGAGTTTCTGGCTTTCCAGAGCCAAGTAAGTGAGGGACAGCGGTGATGGGAAATGATTAAACTTTACTGTGTTGCAGGTATATTGGGGCACTGTGGCTGCTGGAAGCAGAGGAGGGCAGTGGAGAGTGCGGGCTGGGAAGACACTGGGAGCTAAATCAGAAAAAGTTATTTCACATGAACTCAGAAAAATGTCTGTGGTGGAATCCCCCTCATGGGGCTCCCTGGGAGTGAAGCCACAGCCAGAGGCCACCCTTGTGCCTCCACCTCTCAGTATCTCCATGGGGTCCTGATGTCCAAAATTTGGGGAGGGGGTATTTATTAATCTTTTCCGTCTCCCTGGAAGAGTGGGATTATAGCACAGAGGAAATGCTGCTTCTTATCCTTTTTTAATTGTGGAAGTAGTTGAGATTACAGAACCATGCACTGCTAAAACCACTTTACAGTTGAACTCCTTTCCCACTCCCCGTGAGCCGTGAAAATTGGGCTGGAGATGAGCTGAAATCTCTGAAGTGCAGAAGAGAATTCTCCTGGAGTAAATGAGCCATCACAGGAAAATCTGTTATACCTAGAGAATAAATAAACCAAAACACTAATCATGCATCTTAATAGGTGATTTTTTTTTTTTGAACAGATGCCTGCAGGAGGTTCAGGAGAGCCAAAAAGCTTTAACTCTGCTGTTAAACTCCCTTATGATCACCCCTATTTTTTTTTCCCTATAAACAATCAATTAACTAATATTGCCTGTAAGTAATACTTTAGACACACATCCATCAATTTATCTGCTTTGATGGATTTAAACTAAGAAAAATCAAAAACAAAAAGGGAATAAACCTAAAACCAGAAACCTTACTCATTATGAATCTGCAACCATCTGTGGGTTATTTTTGCTCGTGTTGCCAATCCTCCTGTTTATCTAGTTGTCCAAAACATCTCCTTGCAGAGGTGTGTGTATGTATCTAAGGACTGTGAAGGTGGCAAACAGCTTCTGACACAGGATGGTATGCAAGCATGAACACAAAAATATGGCCCTGGTTTCTGTCACTTATCGATAGAATATGCATTGCGTGTTGCAGCTATAAAGCAACTCATGCATTCTTTTGCTATTAATTTTAACAAGCAAATGAGCCACCAAGTAGTTATATTTACAGTCTTGAATCTATTCCTACCTGATTATAAAACCCCTCAGCAGAGCACTTCGATACCTGCTCATGTCAGTTTTGGCTTCCACCAGACCTCAGCATCTCTAAATTCAAGCTGTGCTGAAAATCCTCACTGTGTCAGGAATGAGGCTGTGAATGATCAGTGATTGCTCCTTAGAACACAGCTCCCTCCTTGTCTGGGAACCTCTATAGCTCCCCCCCTCATCAGGTTTAATATCTCTCTGCATTATTGCTCTGTGAAAGAGCACTCTGCTGTTTGTGGGGGGGTTAATTTATTTCATTGAAGAATAGAAGGTAATAGTGAAAAAGAATATTTTAAATAGGCAAAGATACTAGATAAATTTACTAAAAATAATTAAATACCTTTTTAAACCTGAAGGCACATCAGTTTCTTCTGTCCTGTGCGTGGTAGCCAAAACCAATTGCATGGGGCTTTTGCTTTCAACACTATCTGATATTGGAATAACAGCACTTATTAGCACCAGTGAAGGCTGAAACCTGTTTTGCTTTATATTTATTAATTTATTTATCGCTCAATTACAGCGACTCCACACACTAATTTGAAAATAAAATCATGCATACACTTTACTGCTTAAAGGACAGAAAGTTAATTGCAGGTAGCAAAAGAGATCCATGGCAAGGGAAGCTGGGAGACAGGCAAGAAATGGATGTTGTGCCAACCACACTAGTTGGGCCATATTTTATCTTTGCTGCTGCACCCAAACACAGGTGCTGTGACCAGGAGGTGGTGTTAGGACATGAGCTGCTTTGGGATTATCAGAGGGCTGCTTCTAAGGCAATGGAAAGGGGCAACACCTGAAAACAGAAAAACAAAGAGGAGAAATGATTCCCTTGTAAAACTGGAGTCCATCACCAGGCTCCAGGAAACTGCTCGTGTTGAGTTTCATTTCAAGACTTTTTGCTTTCTTAGTCTGAAAAAATTCCAAGTGGTAAATATGCTCCATCCTTCCATAAAGTACAGGGCAACACACTCTGTCCTCCCCATCTGTGTTTTTGGTATTTTTTTTCTCTGCTTGAGCACTTTCTCTTGGTTTACTTTCCACTTCTCTCTTTCAGTCTAATTTTCCTCTCAGGGTATTTATGGTCCTATGTACACTTTGCTATTCCATCATCTCTTCACAACCTTTCAAGTACATAGATTTTCCTCATGATTTTCGTCTCCTTTTCACATCTGTTTTTCTTTTCAGGTATTTCCTTTTCATTCCTAATGAGAACTTTTATTTTCAGGCTTCCAGTCTAGATTCCCTCCCTTTTCCTCTCTGCACTCTAGTAAGGATGTTTTTGTCCAAGTAGCTTTTATTTCTCTCACCTCCCACCTCTAGCATCTCCTTTTTGTCCTTTTTTTTTCTCCCACGTGATTAATTTTGTTTTATCTAATTTATCTCCTTTCAATGCCCTTGGGCAACTCCCGTTTACTTTCATTATGCATCGTGGTCATCTCAGATGGAAACTGCATTCAATAACCTAATGATTATTTTGAATTCCACCTCCTTTTTCTACCCTCTGTCGTTATGTTTATCCTGTGCTATGACTAACAAGGAAGGTATTTCCCAGCTAAAGGAGACTTTGGCATCCTCACAACATAAAGCTTCACCTCTGTCTCTCTCAGCCTCAAAGCAAATCAAAGGCAAACACTTGTGTGACATCCAGTTCAGGCGATTCCTGAGATTAAGCCTCTAAATTATCCTGGAAGGAGGCAGGGGGAGGAAAGGAAAAACAAAGTGTGTAAGTTGTAGGCAAAGGACAGTTGTCCTGTGTTTTGTAGATCAGTGGGGATGTGTTGGCCAACAGCCTGCAGCATAACGGTGCAGGTGCAGTGTGGGAGAAGAAATCGTTCAGCATGTCAGCCTTAATTATAAAAAGCACGGTGTGTCTTGGAGCTAAATCCGGGTTTCTCCCCGACTCCTGCAAGATGGGGCTGATGAGTAAAGGCAATTTGTGTAACAAAGGGAGCTTAAAGATCCAGATGCAGACCTGACACCCTAAAACCAAAGAAACGGTTTTGGTTTGATCTCTGAGAAGTGAGTACATGATTATTTTGGTTTTCATTTAACGTGTCAAAATCTGATAAAAGTTCTGGTCTTGGTTGATTGTTTGGTTTGGTTTTTTTCAGCTGAAAATGTCGTTATCAGATTCTTCCCATAGAGTGCTCTACCTGCATTACAAATGGCAATTTAGGCTACAAAATATCTCTGCTGATCAGCTTCCCATAGTTAACCTGTGTGAATATTCCTGTGTGATGAGAAAAGCCACCCCACCTCGTTCTTTCTCTTCATTTTATGTAACTGGGGCATCAATCAGCCTGTCCTTCACTGGGTTTTTCTAAAGTGGGACATGGCTCTGTCTTTACTGGCGTGGCCAGATTGTTGTGTTTGACAAGCTGCCACAGATATTCCCTCTTAGCCCACAGCTGAGCCCAGTTCTTAGATTTCCAGAGTTCCTAAGCTTGTGGCTACCTGCCTGACAATCTTTATTCTCAAAGCCTCTTGACACCTCCTACATTTCTCGTTCCAGTTAAGCCGCTCTGTCACAGGCCGCATCAGGTCGTGTTTTGTGTGGGGACCTATCACGACAAAAAAATAACCCCAACACTATTTAAGTGTATTCTTCCAGAAGGTTTTGTTGCCTTAAGCCCTGATTGGTTTTTCTGTAGTTTTCTAATTTTTGTAAGCTTTATAAGTTTTATAAGTAGTAGAAATAGTTTTATAAAGTAGTGTCCCTTATTCCCTTACCCCGTAGTAAAATTCCTAACCCTTTTACCCCTATGCTCCCCATATCAAATCTACCCCTGGAGTCAGTAGAAAATGTTTAGTCTTATGCTGAAGCAAGGCCTGAATTGTTTAGGAACACCCGGATTAGAGCCTGAACAACAAAACAGGGTCAGAAACTGGGTAACTGTGTACCCTTTGTGCTCTGAAGATGATGAAGATGATGAAGGAGTGGTCCCGAAACGCCCCCAGACCCAATTCTTGGGGGTGGATCAGTGGGTGGACCAGAGCAAAAGTTACAGGGCGGACACCTTTAGGATTGGTCAATTAGTATTATAAAAGATGTAACACAGCTGTGTTCTGTGCGCGCGTCATGTAATATCTTTGCTATAGCTCAGTAAAATCCTTTCCTTATCTCACCCCGATTAACTGCTCTAGAGTTTTTGTTTAAGTTCAGGTGCTAGAAGGCATCAGCTTAAAGGATCAAAGGAAAAAATGATGGGAAGTTGGCTCTGCTGCTCCCCGTAGTTGTCCATATGGGAAGTACCCCCCCAGCAATCCTGAGGCTTCAGGCTGGGGAGAGCTGTGATAGAGTTACAACTCTTCTTTTCCTGGGAAAGGCAACACCCACACTTTTGATTTTAGTGATCAGTAAAAGAAGAAGGGTTCTCGTCTGCTGGGGGACAGGCAATCTAGGATGGCTTGTTGTGCAAGGACAGGTTTGCTGTGTACAGGGCCAGGATATTTGTCAAGGAGAGTGAATGTGGCAGCTCTCATCACTCTATCGTTGGCGCCCAAGATTCCTGATTTTAGTCAGGACTGAACAGTGCAGAGCTGGGCTTCCCACTTGCAGGTTCAGTGTTATATTGAATGTAATGGGGCTGAAACGAGAATTACAAAATAGTTCTTTTCCAATCAGCTAAACATGAAGATGCTCTATTGTGCACTCTTGGTTTTGTTTGGGTTTTTTTTTTTTTTTTTTTCCTCAGTTAAAATTACTGAAAACATCTTCAAACACGACATTTAACTTGCAGGAAATTTAAAACTGGCTGGTTCTGTCAATAAAATGTTCTGGGATCTGAAAGTCCTCCATGATGCTCTTCTGAACAGCAGCTCCTTGATTATTCTTTGCTCTATAGCAAGTATTTCAGCATATTTGGTACTAACTCTTCTGTGTCAGTGGTGGAAGTGTAGCTTCTGTATTTCCTTGTGATTCTTTTTTTAATACTCCCATCCCTGTGATATCTGTTTGTCGAGGCTTTTGTTTGAAAGCTGAGGCTGTAGTTAGACAAGTATTACCACTTTCTTAAATGGAGAGAAAATAAAGGTACAGTCAGTGCTGTTTTCTCCAAGGTCAGGGACAAAGTGAGTGTATGGGGGGGTGGGGAAATACTTAAAAGATTAAAAAATTTTAAAAAAACCCTACATGTGGAGTTAGATACAAATTGGCAGCATCACTAATGCCATTTAGCCTCTGGAAAAGGCCACTAATGGTATCACTCACTGAAAGCTGACGGGTACCCTTTGAGCCTGACCTTTTGTTAAACCAATTCTCCTTGACTTAGATTGTAATGCCTCAACATTTCCTGTTTCAGAGAGGTTGAGGCTGAGTAAATAGTTCAGACAATCTGTAACACTGGAAGAATCTCCACTAGCAAAAGGAGAGCTTGCTATAGTCACTGCTCAACCTCTTTACAGATTTATTATCACTTTAGCTCAGGTGAGGAGTGAGCTTTTGGAACAACTCAGACTTACTCCCCATCACCACTTCTGAGTCTGAGTTGTGGAGTGGTCTTGGAACTCACAGATGGATCCTTTGCCAAGAAGAAATAGCAGAAGATTCATCCCCACCACTGCTGGGTGTCCAGTGCACAGCACATGGTGAAGGACGTGGAGTGAGAACATCAGATCCTCAAACCAAACATTCTGCCTCTGGTGACCACCTCCCCCTTCATGGTAGTACTTGCGAATGAAAGCACAGACTGTGCAAAAAGGAAGCACCTGGACTGAATCAGATGTTGAGTTTACAACTTGACAGTGTTCTGCAGGTTTTCTTCTTCAGTCTGATCTGAAAGACCATTTGAACGTGGTCAGTGCCCTGCACAGCTTGCTGGGCTGCAGGGACAGACAGGTAAAGAGTCGATTCCAGGGGAAGAAATTCTTGGGCAACACATTTTTCTGTGCAAAACGGTGTCTGTAAACACTCACAGGCTGTGCTTGAAGTTAAAGCAGAATTCCACCAGAGATATTGCTGGCAGGAGCTTGGTTAATTAGAAAATGCATTGGATGTTGACCTGGCTGACAAACAATATTGACTTCTAATGTGTTTGGAACCAAGAAATTTCATTAAGTACTAGCAGTTAGTGATTTGAGTAATTGGCCTGAGAGAGGAAAGAGATCAGTGTCGATACAAAGAGTTGTGCTGGTGCTAGCCCTGTAAAAATTCAGAAAATGAAGAAAATGAGAAAAAGTCTTACTTAGGAAGGCGGTGGGAAAGGTTCTTATGCAACAGAAAACGTCCCTTTCTGCTTGTAACACAAATATTTTGGAATATTCTGAATGTTTTACTTTAGAATGTCAATTTTTGTCCAAACTGAAAGGAGTTAGGAAATTCAAGCACTGATATGGATACTCTCTTTTCCGTATTTATTTACCTGTGACTGTGCCTTACATCAGGGAGGTTTTTAAATTGGAGCTAAAACTACATGAAAAAATAAATGAGTAGATGTGAAGGTAGTAGATAATTCTCCCAACAGATAGTCTGACTCCTACCATAAAAATAGTCCTGCCCTAGTATAATGGTGTGACCTCTGCAGGTTTTGTCCTGCTGTAGAGTTGAAGTTGTGCAGATCCATCCAGCTCACACGGAGGTTTGCCCATTGCATGACCTGCACTCCCTTGCTCTTGGCCTCCAGGCTCTAAAGAGAAACCAGGAGTGAGCGTGGAAGCATTTGGTGCAGAGGATGATGCTGTGAAAGGGGGTAGTTTCAGGGTCTCTGAGTTTCCAGAGAGATTTCTGCTAGGAGATAGGAAATCCTCTAGTTGTGAATGCCCCTGGATCCCTGGAAGTGTCCAAGGCCAGGTTGGACGGGGCTTGGAGCAACCTGGGCTGGTGGAAGATGTCCCTGCCCACGGCAGGAGGTTGGAATTTTGAGGTGATCTTTAAGGTTCCTTCCAAACTAAACCATTCTGTGAAATGCCACTGGTGAGAAGAAGTGTGGCTTCCAGCCCTTTGTTGTTGCAGCCAGGCACTGACACAGATACAATAAATCATCAGCACCCTGTGACCACCACAGAGAACCCAGGACTGGAAGCAGAATTATTTGCACATTTTAGGTAGTACCTCTATGTGACAGTCACGTATCAGAGGAGAAATGGGGTGGGTTTTGTTATTACTAGCTGGTTTGTATTATTCTTACTTCCAAAACTCACAGTCCAGTACCTTCTACCAGAGATGCCTCTGTGAGGTTACGTGTGAATACAGGAGACGCCCTGGAGAACTGAGATCCGTAACAATCTCCGAGTAATTTCCTGCATGAATGACTTCATGTGATTTACTATAGTTGCATGGATGTTGCTAAGAACTGGTCAGGATTTTCACAGATCTTACCTCTCCATACCTCCCCTGCAAACAGAGCAGTGAGCGTTGATTTTGTTCTAACATCTCATTTTAGGGTGATCATCATATTACAAATATACCATTGTGCTTATCAGAATCCCATAAACTATAAGTTTTCCCTGTCTTTGCCTAGTTTATAATTTTTTAAAAAGTTTTTATAATACCGTTTTGCAGTCCGTGCATGCTCAGAAATATACATCTGAAGGAGAGTCTTATTCTTCAAATCTGCCAAGCAGATTATCAGTTATTAAATCTTTCCAAATCTCTCTGCTTTACAATGAAATCAAGAGGGTTCAAGTTATGCCTCTATAACCCTATTAAATTGGAGGCTGTAATTCTTGTGAAAAAAAAGTTATTAACTGAGGCAATTCATCATGGAGTCTAAGAAGTTATCAACTTCCCTGTGAAGAGCTATAAATACAGCTTTCCAGACTGCATCAAAAGTCAGGCTGTTTGGAAACGTTCAAAAACGTGGGGAGTGAAGGGCAGACATCAAGAGGTGCCCGGGTGTCATGTGGGCACAGGGTCAGAGCTGCTGTCCTGCAGCGGGTTTCTCTCCGTGCCTGACTTTCCTTCTCCACGTAGGAAAAGAAAAAGGACACCCAGACTAATGTTTCTGGGAAAGGTGAGAGAGAGGGCTTAACAAAGGACACGGATATGCACACGGCTTGTCCAGCAAAATAGTGACCAGTGCTTGTAATCTTCCTCTCTTCCAAAGCCTGTCTCATTTTTTTCCTACTATTCACTGTCCCTTTCAGACTGTGGTGCAAGAAAGCTCCCACCTTCTTCCCGCATCTCCAGACACCTTTCCCTGCCCCCGAACATCCCCAGCTCCCTCTCTTGTCTGAGCCCAGCTTGTCTGGCTGGTTTAGAGCTGTGCCTTTGCCCAGCTGCTTCCCCGCCTTGTGGGGCAGAGAAGGGCTGTTCTCCACCTTCCTCCGCAGGGCTCCAGCCACCTTCTGGGTTTCCTGCGGCTTGTTCTGTCACCTATTTACAACCAGGTTCCTTGTGTCTCTGTCCCAGGCAAGAGGAGAGATACCTGACAGGGATTTATCAGCTGCTTTGGGTGTCTCAGCTGTCTTTGCGCAGGGAGATATTAAAGGGGCCTGAAGACGACGAAGACTCATCCTCTGAAAATCAGGCTCTTTAAGTAACTTCAGGCTGGATAATCAGAAGTGCCATTAGCAATTTGGAGAGCTTGGGTGTATCCCCTGCCCCGGGTCCTTACAGGTGCCAGTTAACAGATCTGTGGGGTTTTTTGGCTGGAAAAGGAAAAGCAGTAGTGTCCCAATATCCCTCACAAACGGGTGAGTCTTATGTGCTCTACCGGTTCTTTAACTCTTCTCCTGTAGCTGTTGCAGCTCCAGAGGGTTCTCCTCCTTCTCCAGACTTTTCTGCAACTCCTCTGTGTGTCTTTTACTTGCAATACTTCATTTCTGCCAGATCTCTGCTCTTGACTTTTTTTTTTTTTTAATGGTTCCTCTCAATAACCTGGAGTGTATAACTTTCCATTAGCTGTGTTACACTTCAACAGCATTCATATTTCCAACATCAAACACACCCCAGGGCAGACTTTGAATCATATGACAAAGTGTGGGTAGCTTCAAAAAAATCCTTGTCAAGCAGAATTCTTAGCACCTTTTGTTCACTACACAGATTTTCATCTTTAAGATGCATTTTTGTTGGGAGGGATTTAAGGATTCGGCTTCCTGGCATAGCTGTACACCATTAAAGATGGGCTATTTCAAAAAAAACATTGGGGCAGCTCACATTTAAAAGCAGGAAAACCCAGTGTTTAGAGTAATCTGTGATTTCAGCTACTATTAACAAGTAGTATTTTCTGTTCTCCTGTTCTGCAGGGCATTTTTGATAGTTGAGAAGTTGTATTTTATTTTATACTCCAGCATGGTCTGAGCTGACAATATACATCTTTACTCCATTCTGTCCTTTGCAGCTTCATCTTTAATTCTGAAAATTTGGCCTGTAAGCTTCAAGACAGATAAAGAAAAGAGTCCCCAAGATCAAAGAGGTGGTAGCAGATGAAAGGAAACTAGAGAATGCCTTTAGGGATGAACAAGGAGTCTTGTGGAAAAAGGCCCTGAATATCCAGTCAGTCACCACCAAACCAGGGAGAAAAATCTGTGAAAAAAAGCAGAATTATATGAGGAAGGATGATTGCTGTTATTAAGGCAAAAGCTGAGTTTCTGATGGTGGTGTGAGAGGCAGAGAGAGAATACACAGAAAATAAAATTGGGTTTTGCCATCATCCTATAGATGAGAACAGAAACAGCAACATGCAGTGACCCTGTGCTGGAGGATTCATTATTTATAACTCTCTGGAGACAAAATGTAAAGTAGTTCATGTTCTTCATCACCACTGTGATTTGAAGCAAAGGGGATGAGATTCCTTTTCTGATATGCTCTGGTTGTGCTGGGAAAAGTTAATGTTTCTGTTGGAGATCCAGTAGAGTTGCATTCTTGGATGTTTTACTCAAGTACGGGTAATAACAAATTATGCTGCAAATAACTCAAGTATGGGTAACAACAAATCATGCTGCAAACACATAAGAATAAGGAAAAGCTGACCTGCAGTAAATCATCTTCCCAAATGCTATGCTTAAATAACAAGCATATGAAAATAACAATATGCAGCCTATTACTTAATGGAAGTTCTTCCAACTGAATTTAGTTAGCTTTCCTACAAGCTGTGGAAGAGGATTAAATATCTGCTTCCAAATTCTGTGTCATTATTGCTACTTTCTCTGACATGTGATTAGAAGAACTACCCATAGGAGTCGATGGCAACAACCTGCTCTGCGTTGCTGGAAGTGTAACAGCTTTGCCCCGTGGCAGCTGAGAGCATCCTCAGGCTCACTGAACACACCAAGTCAACAGAACTGGAGGAAGAGCTCAGATGGCCTCATATTGCTTGAGAGACTCTGACTGTCTTAAGCTGTTTCTTTGTGGTCTTGTTGAACCACCCCAGAATTTTCACATCTGAATTACTGTAACTTTTTAAAATATACATTAGTTCATGCAGTCAAGGACTCCTTTCAAACTGTGAATGCATTTGAAGTACTTAGGCCACATAAAAATAATGCAGCAACTGTTTTTAAGTGTTCTTAATTATTTGCTCTGTTCAGCGTGACTCTTGTCAAGGACATATGAAGGATTCACTGTTTCATGTGCCTTGAATGACAGAAGACATTTTACTTGTTTTATTCTATCTAGGTCTAATAATTGAGCTTTATCTATAGCTCCCAGTCAGGACATCCAAAGGAAGGACCTTTACTCGTTAACAAATGAAGTATTTTATAGAAAATTACCCTGCAACAAGCTGAGCCTGCAGCAAGTTAAACTTGGGGATGTGAAAAGATTCAGCCTGGGCCAGAGTGTTCTGTGAAGTGGGGTGAGAAAATGATGGAAGGGAGCTACAGTGACACAACATTCTGTCTGGTTTGCGAAGGAAGAGACAGGTTAGGAAGGTTAGGACTGTTGGGTGGGGAAGATCAGAAAAGCCTTGGCAGAGAGCATTAAGAGCTTGGTAGCTGGGAGATGTGCAGACACTGAAGGTGACGAGGTTACTCCTCGACCACTTGCTGGAGATTTGGGGTAGTTGCCCTGTCTCAGCCCCTGCAGCCTGAGGTGCCTCACTGCTTGGCCCTCCTTCATCGTGGAAGTCGTCAGGGAAGATTTAGGCTTAGCCCCAGGGGGGCACACGGAGCCTGTGGAGGGCCGAGGCAGGTGAAGGATTGTGGCAGTGTGACGTTCTCACGCTTCTGGAGTGCACCAGGGTTTTTCCACACCTATCCATGGCCTGATGCTGCAATAGCTTTGTGTCACCCTGGCGTGCCTCTCTCATCACTCACGGAACTGCTGACATTCAGCACCTCACAGAGCCCAGTTCTGCTGCAGCTGTAAAGCCCAGGCTTAACTGGTGTGGGAAGTTCCCTTTGAGCCTCAGGCTTCGGAAAAACGGGCAAGGTTTACTGCCAGAAATGCCATCACAGGCAGCTATTTATCAACTCTGCACGCTGGAAAGGCAACATGCTGTGGTGTTTGCTTTTGTTGGACGTTCTGGGAGAAGAAAATGGCTCAGCAAAAATCGAACACTTCTAGAAATTATTTAAAGGACATACCAGAGTAATCCACAACACACTCTTCTTGGGTTATTAAATTACAGTAAAAACATTAGCCCTGCACAGATCATTATTTTATCATTAGCTTAATGCCATCAGTTAATGCAGAAATATCCATGCAGCTCTCAGATATGTTTCCTTAGGCTACACACAACCAAGGATAACAGATGCAATTAAAATGCTGCCAAAGTCATCATCTTTGTGAGGGGGCTTTGTAAGTGTCTGTCAGTGCACCAACAGCATGGGGGCTTTTTGCTGGGGGAAAATAGTTTTAATTTTACCCATCTGGGTGTTTGTTTCTCACTAACCCTAATTTTGCCCAGAGCATCAAGACAGGAAGTTTTTTATTATTAATTATTTACTGCCCTTTCAATACCACTCCTTCCACATTTCAGGAAGGTGTGTGTTTAACATATGTCACTGATATGGAGGTAATTAAATAGAAAGGGAATAAACATCTAAATTATGATAGCCCTCTAGTGAAATTACTATGCTAATTTTTAATTATTTTTTTCACTTTGTAACCCCTTGGGACTACAATTTGTTTCAACAGCAGCTGTAGCAGATTAAAAAAAAAAAAATCTACTAACTGATTCTGCAAACTGAAGATTTAGCATCTTTCTACCAATGCTATACATTTTTATCAAAGAATTAAGTTCAATCTTATTATATTTTATTAGAGGGAGGTTATAACTCAGAGTGGAAGAGATACAAATCAATTAAGCAGAGCTGCCTGTACTCGTTCCTCAGGACTGTTTCAGTGCATGTAAGAGCTCCTTTGATTATTTAAAGGAAAGGTAATCCCACTGAACTGGTTAACATTTGATCTACTTGTTAATAGCACAGAATGGCACTGGTACAATGTACCTGGCAAACATTGTGCATTAGCTGCAGGTCCTACATGTTTGTACCATTTCAGGCACCACGAAATGCCCCAAGGCAGACTTACAAAGCAATGTCAGCTGTAGTAAATCCTCCCAGCCTACCCCAGGAATTTCTGCATAGCCAGTGGAATAAAATAAAACGCTTACGCAAAAAAAAATTGCAACTCACTTTGACTCTGAATTGTTTCAGAAATCCAAACCTGCCGTTTGATTTTCGAAGTGGACTTCTCTTGAGTATTCCAGTTGAGATGACATTACAAAGGATACAAACTTAAAAAGTGTATCACCCATGGGTTTAAGGCAATATTTGGAATGATACTGTCACCTGTCTGTCTTTTTTCTGATGTTGCCCCCTCTGCAAAATAGTTCATGATTCTAGATTCGAATGTATGGATGATGTCCTACAAAGAGGCCAGTCTACCTTTTAAGAGCATTTGCAGGAGTTTTCAGGAAATAAGTTTCCTTGAGAGCATCTAGGACCTGCTGGACATCATGGAATGAAATCAAGGGGGTTAAATTCATACTCTTTATATGTAAATTACTCTGACTCACCATTTTAAAACTGAATCCTTGATGATTGTTTAGCAAAAAACTGGCACTGTGCAGCCTGAGTGTGGGCTGTCCTTAGTTTGAGTTTAAGCAGATTCCTCCAGCACAAAGTTGAGACTGGACAGAGCAGAGGAGCTCTGAAAGTCACTGCCAGATTGTCAGTGCAGTATCTTTCAGAAGCAACAGCCTGATTTTTTCAAAACCTCTACCAAGCAATCTACTAAAGCAGCGTGTGCTTCTTGGGGATGTTGAACTCTACTTTTGTGGTAGCTTATGAAACGTTTCTAGGGAACTCACAGATTTGTTTGCACATATTTGCTCATCCCATACAAAACAAAATGCTGGGGGGTTGGAGCTTTCAGTTGAGAAAGGTGTTTCTTGAACTGTGCCAGCTCTTTGCAGGAGAGGAAATGAGGATGGGGGTTCATGTGACCACGGTGTGAATTACTGCTTATTTTTCAGCATCCCCTCTTCCTCTAATGTTCCCTGTACACTGTCAGCTATGCCACTGCCTTTTCAGTGTGACCTGGGACACACTGGAAAATTTGGGACCTGGAAAAGTGGGGCCACTGATTGCTTTGATCATCAGAAGTGGCAGAAGACACAGTGCAGGGGCAGCCAGCCCAGGGTGGCTGTTGTTCATCCAACTTACTGGCTGGGAATCTGGTAATGACAGGGAGAGGAAATACCAGCCAGCTCACCTGAACTACCCTCTGTGCCTCACAAATAACGTCCTGAGACTTCCAGCAGCTCATCTCACGGGGGAAAAAAACAAACAAAAAAATAAACCCGGAGGATTTTTCCTGACAGCCTTGTTATAAGTAAATAAATTTTATTCCTGGTGTTCTTCCTAACTTAAATTGTTAGATTTTATGACTTTATTGAGAAGTGTGCCACATGGCCAGGACTACTGAATCGTGCTCTCCAGACTGGCAGATGTTTCTCATAATTAACCCACTTTTCAGCCAAGAAGGAAGCCAACATTTTTCAGATTTGTGCATGGAAGACCTATAAATACACCCTGTGTGTATTCAGACAGAACAGGCTGTTTCCCAAAGGCACTAAGCGAATCAGTATCTTTTAATACAAGGGAAATTCAGGCCATTTGAACTGGGGAATCAGATGTGGACTGGAGCACTTAACTGGGCAAACCAGCCCGAGCAGCTGCTGGAGCAGTTGGCAGCAAAGGGGGGAGGAAAAGGTGACAGAGGAACAAACTCACCTGTGCACACACTGTCCCAGCACAACCCCCAGTGGGAATGTTCATCCTCACCTGCAAGGTTTGCTTGTGCTGTGATCGCTGCCAGGGCTGACAGTCCTGAGCTGGACAAAACTGTGGTCCTGCAGGAGAGCTGTGTGGAAATGAAAAGCAGCACTTCTCAACGGTTTCATCTTCCAAATTTTAAGTTCATTAAGTGACATGGACCAGGAACTAATACGCTGATGTAAACTTTATGCTTGACTTTGCTTGAAAATCACAGCAACAGAGCAGTGTTGTGCACCAGCTGAATTTCTATTAGCATATTAAAAGGAACTCCATGAGCTATAGCAATGTATTTAAAATAAGGTCAGCTTGGTGTCTTAACCAAAATTTTGTATTCTGCCAGCAGTGTGTCTGAGTGGATTTTTAGACAGGGCAACTGGAGAGCATCTACTCCTCAGGCATAGAAATAAATGTAAATGCAGTGCAAAACACCTCTGAGAATCTTGAAATGAGTCAGTTTCCTGAAATTACTAAAATTGACAGTAGGAATCTCGGTTTTATTTATTGTTTTGGAGGAGATTCAGCTCTTCATTTGTAAGACAAGAAGCTTGCAAAGCCGTTGGCAGCTCTTACACCTGCTATAAATTATTCCCCACTGCAATCCAATTTCATTAATCTGAGGAGAGAGCCACATTCTTGGAAGAAAACTGGGACATTTCAACCAAATTTGACAGACAGACAGACATGTTTTTTAGCTCTGTGGTGAAATTTAAACATTTTACACAATGTAAGTGAAGATAATGGCAGTGTCTGCACAGGTGAGCACACCTGTATCCCTTAAAAGAGCCAGTAAGGAATGACAATTCCATAATCTAATCTGTAACTTAGAGTAAACATCAGGATTTAAGGAAGGCTTATCTCAGAATATAACCCAGATGATGTCTGCTCTTGTTACAGGTGTTTAATGAATAACAAAACAAGCTTGAGTGCCTGAACTTCTCTTTTCACAGGGGATGCTTCTCTGGAAATTAGGAAGTTTGGGAACACTTGGAAAACAAAAGGAAAATTTTCATTCTGTTCCAGTCAAGGAGTGATGGTACAAGTTTCTGCTGTGTCTCACAACAGAGAGAAAATCAGGTTTTTACTCAAAGGAGGTCAGAGGGTTGGCTGTAACCTTCAGTAGCACCAAGAGCTCTGCCTGCAGAGAAGAGGATGCAGGGGGAAGGACGTCTCATTAAGACAATGTCCTTGAAAGGGATTTGCTTTCTAGGCAAAAAGGTGTTTTTAAAGATACCCTGAGCTTCCCAACCTTGCCTTTCCTGCAATTCTCCAGTAGTGCCTTGTGTGCTCTAACTGAGGAGGCTAAAAATGCTTCAGTACTTAAAGACCCCTCGAGCGCTGTCTGCCCGGCAGAGTGAGGCATTGGCAGCCCCTTTCTGAAGTGAAAATGTGCCGAGTGACTTCTGGGGAAATACCTTGTACTGAACATTGCAGTCGAGCCTGGGGCAGCACCCTTCACTCTGCTCCCTGTCCGTGATTTACCATGATCTAGCAAGTGTCCTATTTGCGTGAGACATCCCTGGAGTTCACGAGGAGCTGTGGTTGGCAAAGGCTGGGTCTCACTTTCTGCCCGTGCTGGAATGTTAAACCCAGCATCCCGAAAATCTGAGCAAATGCTGTCTCCCAAAATGCCACCGTAGTTTCTCTTTTCCACTCTCACAATAACCAGTGAATTGATACCTCACACGACTCAGCACAGCTGCGTTCAGTGCAGCAGAGGGGCGTCATTTTACACGCTGTGAGCATCAGTCCCTCCAATTCTCTCTGGCTGAAAAGACCTATTATATTCATTATTATTACAACAGTAATATTAATAGAGATCTCACAGATCTCTACTGTTAGAGTCAGCTGCAGGTTGTTTCCTCTGCCTCATCATTCTGGTGAGAAGGCATTCCTTTCTTCCTACAACTTTATTTCTTGCACACTTCAGAGTCTGTAGAATTAGTGCTTTGGACCGTATTAGAGTGAGACTCTCTAAAATAATTCATGCCCTGAAGGATATCCTGGCCACTTTTCCATAATTTCAAAGTAAACTATTCTGATTTGCTGAGAGATGCAAAGACGAAGTTAAAAGGGGCATTACCAAAAAAGTTACCCACAGAACACAGGAAAGTAATTAAAAATCATTAATATAAAGTTAACGTGCGTATGTAAGCAGAATATATACTGAAACTCAACAAAAAGAAGAGACTTCTAATATCCAAATGCTGTAACTCTAAGATATTAAGAAATAGTAACAGTTAGTCCACAAAACAAGAGTTTTACCCAAATAATTTCCACTGATTACACAGAAAAACGATCAGCTGCTTACTGACTTTATGTGTAAAATAGAGCAGGGAATAACAACAGACATATTTGCCCTAGATTTTGAGAAACCTTTGATTTATCTCTACTATATGGACATTCTCTAATCTTTTCTCCTTCTTTTTCTTTTCATTTCTACTTTGCTCCCATTTTTTCCAGATATTTCTTTCCCTATTCTTTGACTTTCAGAAAAAACTTACCACATAAATACCCAAGAGCAATGAAACACAACAAAACCCAAGTCAAGCTCATTTCAAAATCTTTTTTTTTCCCCCTCAACTATGAAATTGTGGGATACATTTATAATACACTCAGAGCTGTTTGTTAATTAGAATATGTCATTGCCTTTGAAGATTGCAGGAGGTACAATCAAAAGTCTTTGCATGCTTCAAGACAGCTTTGAAAATACATCCCTACAGTGACCAAATGGATCAAAATATGTAAAAATATAACAGCTACAAGGGGGTTCAATTGTTTAATCAAAGAGATGGATAGGAATTACAAATATATGAGCGAGCTATTGCCTTTGGGAAAGGCTTCGGCAAATATGGCAGATCACTGCATGCAAATATCCTGATAAAACCCACGTCCATGCGAGAGCCAGGTCAGCTCACTGGTGCAAACCAGTAATCTTCATAGAGGCTTTAGGGTTGATTTTTTATTTTCTTTTTTAATATATTGTTCTCTTCCAAAATTAAATCTACATTTTAAATCTTAACTCATGCCATCTTAGTAATTAGTTCCAGCATCTATCTGTGCCAATCACTGCCACCATAATTTTTGTTAATTAAAACCAGTCATGGCAAGGGGAAATTAAAAATGGAAATGCATCAAGTTACATACCAGTTGCTGTTGTGGAAATTTGGAAGCTTTGCTTGAAAAGGCAACATTTTTTTCACTGAGACAATTAATTTGCTGCTGTTTTGTGGCAGCATATCAAGTCTGAGGTTACTTACTATGATAAATATTAACATGTAGGTTGTATTTTGGTAAGCCATAAGCAAAGGAATCAAATGCTGCTTCCCGGCAGCATCCCTTTTTCCAAGAGGGGGATCGGCCAAATGTGCCTTTCCAGAGCATTCCCACCCCAGACTGTGCACGGCATCAGCATCACTTCCACCCTACGTGCAGAACACCAGAAGAGCTGGAGCAGCTTCTCTGCTTTCACCTGTCCTTTGCAACTGTTTCTTCTCAGTGCCCCTGCTTTCTTCACTGCTGGTAAGAGAGAAAAGAAGGGATCAAATTCCTCTTTGCAGTAACTTCCCTGGTGTGAGCTCACCTTAGAAAACATCATTCTCCTCAAAGGCAAAGTTACCACAAGCAGCGAGAAGGGTTTGGTGTCACATTGAGGCTCTGTAAAAGAGCCAGAATTCTCGTACTTCATTAACGAGGGTTTTCTTTCGACAGATGTGATTTGTATCCCAGCAGCTGCAAGTGGTTTCAGTGTTACAAGCACTTTTATGGGAAACGCCGGGGTTACTCGCAGCTAAACACTGATTTTCAAAGAGTCGAAGCCAGATCCACAACGTTATCAGTTAATGAGGAGGTTTTGCCACGCAGCCTCCTGCTCTGTGAATCCTTTTGTTTGAGGGAACACGGGGCGTCAGACTGGGACATCAGAGTCTCACATTTTCCCCAGCTGTGCCCCCCATTCCTTGGGTGACCCGAACGAGCATCTTCATCTTCCCGTGAGGCAGTTTTTCCAGCCGCAAAATGAGCGTCGTGCTGCTTTTTTTCTTTTAAAAGCTGAGGAACGTTCAGTGCCCAACACCCCGTAAGTGTTCTTATTTCAGCTATAAGGAGATAAACCTTTTATTTTTAAAGCGGCTGTCCGTCGTTGATCCCCTGCTGGGAGTGCCTTTGCCAGGCCATTAACGCTGATGGATATCAGCAGCAAACACCTAACAGGATTAATTAATTACCTCTGCAGTTACCACATCATATCATGCGAGGAATCACAATTAATCGAAGGAAAACTTCTGGGTATCTTGGGTACCGCTGAGTTTTGACCAGTAAAGGCTTTCTTTGTGTAGCTGAAAATCACAGGGTATGGGTAGCAGGGTTTCTCTATTCCTGCTTCAGAGCTGCTTATGAACAAACCCATCATTTCCCCAGCCCCATGTATTTAGCAGTATTTTGTGGTGTCTGCAACCCGACGGTGCTGCCTGTTGCTAAATCTTGTTGTGCTCTAAGGTGTCTCAGGCAGTGACTCACTGAACTGAAGAGAAAAGATATTGAAAAATTGCAAATCAGGTTGTGTTCAGCCTAATCAAAGATTCAAGAACTCATTTTGCCCGGTAGCCCTTCAGAGGGCTGAGCAGATCAGCAGTTAGAAATAATGCAGTTACACTTTCCATGGAATTTGGTAATGAAATGAGGAATGCACTTAATTACACACTCCCAGTGGTAATACCTGAAGTAATCAGGTTTCTATTTGGTTTTCTTCTTATTCCTCCCTGACACTTTCCTTGTGTAATTCAAATCTTGCTACAATAATTTTTAAATTACTGTCCAACATTTAATGCAAAATAAGGACAAGAAGAGGGCTAGAACAGTGCAAATATTCACAGTGCCAACACAGTCTTACCTGTTGTAAAAATACTTCCCTGAAAGCCACATAAGTAGTCCTTCCATGTTTTTTAAACATGGAAAATTTAACAAAAACTGGGAGAAATGGGATATAATTTAGAGGGGGGAAATGACTAAGGCTTTTTGTGTTTTGATGGTGTTATTTTGTTTGGGGTTTTTTTTCCTAAATTTCAGTAAATGAGCAATTATCCCTTAGTAAATTGTGGCACAATGGATTAGATATGCTTGTCAGTACCATGGAATAATCAAGTCCTTGTGTTTAAATTACTTTACAGAGGACTACAAAACATTATGAACTACAAGATTATGTTCCAAAACTGTCTTTTTTTTTCCTTAAAAATATGCAAGAAACAATGACTGTTGGCCAGGTACATCATCTGCATCCCTCCAAGTTTCACATACCAATCAGCATTTCTAAACCCTTGAAGGTTGGGGGACTTTGAGTCTTCTGAAATTTAAGTCTCCATACTTACAACAATTTTTAAAAATACAGAACCTTATGGATCTGTGCCTAATCTCTACAGCTCACTTAGTGAGCTATATTTTGCATATATATATATATTATATATAGCATATGTAGTGTGTGCAAAATTTATACTCAGGCCAGGTAAGAAGAGGATTATTTTGAGGTGTTATGTTCTCTCTTTCTGGAAGGTTTCTCCTCCTTTCCTGGGGCTCCCATTAGGCTGAAAATGGCCCTGCCACTGGTATAACAAAAAAATGTTTATTATTAAAAATGGAAACCAGAAGTTTTGAGTAGTACATATTCATGTTTTAGTGACACATTTCCAAAAAGTTCGAAAGTCGGGAACTTGTGCTTTTATTTGAGAAGTTTTCTGCTAACAGGGTAAACATTTTTTGGTGTCGAACCAAGAATGCTTTGTAAATATCACCCCTCTGAATTCGAGTCTATTTTAGATTTAATATTGTGTAACTCATGCTAAATTATTTAATTTTTTTTTTTATGTTTTCTGCTCTGAAGTTTGCATGTCTGGGATCTGATTCAGACTGATCGTTCTGTCTTCAAATCAGGCATATTTTATTTAAAATTCTGTGGAGAATAGGGAGCTTGAAAACTGTTTTATTATGGAAAACTCATCTACAATAACCCAGTATATGAAAAACATCTCTATTCCCCAGCATGTGCAAAATGTAGCAAAAAGAGCAAAAGAGAAGGAACATGAAAATATAAGGAAGAAGATGGAGCAGAATTGCTAAGCAGGGAAAAGGTGCTTTGGGCTCACAGTTTTAGATCTGTTGCTCTTGTCAGTGAAAAAGTGGCTGTTTAATTTGTTTTAAAACTGAATATCAGATCCTTCTCATAGCAAAATTTCCAAAATTGCTGGAAGAAACATCTTGCAAGGGAATAGAAAATAAAATGAAGGGTGCCTTCAAAGAGTAGCTGAACACTTAGCCTGTGAAAATTGTGTTTACCACAGGCTCCCATTCCCCTGGCTGGCAGCAGCTGAGCCCTTGGCCATGTTGATCAGCTCCTCGCTGATCTTCATTGTCATCTTGTGGTCCTTCCTCTCTTGAATTTCTCTCATTTGCTGCCACAAGCAGCCACCTGTTTACTGCTGCTGTGCACGACATTTTTGAAGGTGGGAGCTGTGGTGACAGCAGATATTGTGTTTTTAATACAGATATATAAACCTTGAGACTCACTGTTTTTTCCCCAAAGCGAGTTCGAGTAATACTCTTCTGCCAGCATCCATCAGAGGCACAAACGGTCTGAGAAAAGTAATTTCTCCTACACTGAAAGCCTCAAGTATCCTGATGTCACATGGTCATCAATACAGATACTTATCAAATTATATCCATTAAGAATTAAGGAATAGATTGTCCTTAAATGAAGCAGATTTTGGAGTAGTAATTTTTTCAATTATTGCCTTCTTGAGAGAAGACGAATATATGTCATGTCCCTAGTAAAAGGATATTATTGCTCCCCATAGGTAAGATACAGGGAAAATCCTATTATCTGTGGGCTTTTAGCATAATGAAGAACAGAAATATTATATCTAGACTTGCCAGGTCTAGTAAAGTTTGCAGGCAAATGCATCACAAAGTGAACTTTGCATTTGTTGAAGTAGAGAAAATATATACTTGCTCTTCAGAGGAAGATAAAAATACTTGCTTTGTATTCAGCCTGCTCTCAGCATGTTCACAATTTAGGAAAACAACCTGGAAGCTGTGGGATGCAGCACAAGGAGCACTTGCTCTGGGATGGATGTGCAGAAATTATCAAAACAGACCAAAAGTTCAGCTGTAATTGTAATGGAATGTGGTACTTTTGTTAGAACTGAAGATGTGGCTTACAGGGAAATTTGTTTAATTGTTTCATAAGGGAAAAAAAGCAAAATGGTTACATATGACAATATTTTGAAATAAATGTCACAGTTTTCTCTCACAGTTTATGTCCCGTTAAGAATGCTGGTCATGAAGTATATTATTATAAATACATCCTGAACTGGCTTCAAAGTGAATACATTTCATCCTGCCTGATCTCCCAGGAGTCCTACTCTGGAGAGGAGGAAAAACGGAAAACTGAAATTAAAACCCAGTGCCTGCAGTACAGGAATACAGAGACTCCTTTATGGAAGAGTTTCAGGGGAAGAATCTGAAAATGTTTTGCAGGACAGAGATGGAGATACATTTTCTTGAGTAAGAAAATCCAACTTGATGCCGCAGGGTTTAAATCCCCCAGCCCCACTGCACACTGGAAAAATCTGCCTTCTTAAATTTACCTTATACAGTGCTGCTTTTAAAGGTTATTTTCATATAAGCTTGTCTTGAGAAAGTTGTGGTCAGATGCTTCCAAATATTATTTGTGTGAAAAAATCACTACACGTTTGTGCACTCCTGTAAATTTAAGTTCACAGATGCATTTCTTACAGTTCTGCTCTGTGACCCCATGGTGAGTGAAGTTAAAAAAATGTATAAATTCTCCAGTAGTTTAACATTTCTGAATTTTTTCAACAGTCATTGGGTCATTTCAGGCAAGCTTAATGAGACCTGGAAGAATACTGTGTATCCCTGTAGAAGTCCTGGCTTTCAGAGATGTCTTAGTCCTGCATTTCATTATAATTCCCACTTGAACAGAAATCATATTTCTGAGGCATGAGAGGTCTTTCACTGATCAGACTCCTAAAAAGAAAGTCATGCCAACTTCTGAAGGCCTGTTTTTTGTTGGGATTTTTTTGTTTGTTTGTGCGTCTGTGTGTGGGATTTGATGGTTTGCTGTTGTTGTTGTTGTTGGTTTCCTAATCTGCCTTTGTTTTTCTTGTGGCGAAGAGAGGAAAATCAAAAGTGGAAAGGTAAATAGAAAGTCCATAAAATCAAGTATGGGAATATTGCCATAGAGTGAAGGGCCTTAAAGTCAATATATCACATGGCTGAAGCCAGTCAAACTCTCTCTTGCATATATGAGAATGAACTAAACCAGAGCTATTATTATCTCTCTGGCATCCACTGCATGTTGGAAGAGCAATGTCACATTTTAAAAAACCCTCCTTAAAGAAAGGGATGTGAACATTTCAGAAAATCACCAGTAAAGCAAAGCTACACCTCTCTCCATTACTTTCACTGAAGGGGAAAAAAGCAGATGGCTACTGCTGATGTCACAGAACATAAACCAACATATACAGCTCAAACAAGACTTTGAAGAGATAGATTTTACTCATGGTTGGTGAGGCAGGGTCTGATCTTTACTAGAACATCTATATTTTTTTTTTAAATGGACTCTTCAGAGGATGGTTTTCATAAATATGGGTACATGGCATTTGTCTGTTAATAGATGCAGTATTTCAGCCAAGTCATTTCCTACCCTGAAGACACTTACAAGAACAGGACACTTAATATGTCAAATGTGATGGGTCTTATGAGGATTTTTACCTCTACATTACCTTTATCAGTGATCATAAAACTTGCTTTTTCAGCACTATTTCAAAGTCAGATCAAATATTTATTGTACTTATGGGAAACATTTACATAAGCTCTATAAAACCTGAAACCTGAACAGTAACACACCACCACAGAAAAAGTATTAAGACTCATTTGATTTCTTTCCTTAACATAATGCCCCATCAGGCAGCAGTTGAAAGTGTGAAAAGCAGCCCTGGCAGGAGCCAGCCTCATGTCGAAGAAGCCCTTGTGAGTTCACTGACCACATAGTTTTCTCTTTCCCCTGGTTCCCCAGAATTAGTAAGATTCTAATTACTGCCAGCTTCCACTTCTTTCCACTTAGCAGGTGTGGGATGTTTTTGCAGAGGTGCCTCTTCCCTCCTGTGGTCAGTCTGTCCCACAGACAGACAGTGCCCCTCTGATGAGGTGGGGGCATCCAAGCTGCACAGCTTCCCACAGCCCTGCGCTTCTGGACTCTTCTCCCCACTGTTTTCCTTTCAGAGCCTTTTCCAGAGTCATCCTTTAACCAAATCTCAAAGGCCATTTGCTATTCTTTCCTCCAGGGTGCACCGATGTCCTTCCCCCGAACGCCCAGGAGCCACAACCTGTAAAGTACCATCAGTGAATCAACTTCAGAAGCTGATTTTTAAAATATTTGTATTTGGATTCCAGCAGCTCTGTAGAGTTTTTCTCTGACACAAATCTGTGTATTTTTTTCTGCCACCAACATACAGATTGCACAGATGATAATTTTCTTCTGCCAGACTGCTGCCTGATTTTCTGGTTCCTAAAGACTGGTTCCTCGGTGATCATAGTTTGTTTTATTCAAAGTGGAGAAGTGGAAAACCCCAAATCGAATTGACTGGGAAATCTGGTGCACTTAAACCTTGTGTTCCAAAAATCGCATCTTTTCTTCCTGTGATCAATTTATAATAACTCCAGAGGAAAAAGAATTCATGCACAGCTAGAGGGGAGCCACAGGTCATCTCTGTGCTAAGAGGGAAAGCAAGCTCTGGGCATCATTTTCCTTGAATTTTCCTGGAACTTCTATGTCTTGCTTCTCCCCTTACTATTTATCAGTATATCAAAGAGATCAGAGCATTTTCTGGGACACTTTGCAAAAAAAGAGCGGTAAGGTTCACCACAGAACCCAAATCCCACAGCGAGACATTGTGTAACACTCTCAACATTTGTTTTGTCAGGAAAAAAGAGCAATTATAAAGCTGCTTTTGGCACTGAATATATAATGCCTTATCAGAAACTACTGCCTGAAGCTGTTGACACCTCTCGGAGGGACTGGTGGGAATACATCCATAACCTGTAATAGCAGGGGTCACCCACTGCATCCACGGACAGCCACGGAACTGCCAGGAGGAACATCGAAGGTGAGGAACAAAATCTCATTTTAGTGTCACTGTCTGTGTGTTAATGTTCTGTCTGTACACAGGGACTTCTTCTTTCACAGGTCGTCTTAGGCTTTTGTTTCTTTATATTGTATTATCAAGGCAACATTTAAGCACCTTCAGTTTACCCCGAGTTTGTAAGAGGCTCAGAACTCCTCATTTACTCATGGCTGGGCTTCGCAAACGAAGATTTGGGAAGAGCTCTACCCACGTTTGTTGAACTCAAAACTCCACAGTCTCACTTAAACCATTACAGCACAGAATTCACACCCCATTTTGTGCAGAATCCACACCCCGCTGGTGAAGGAATCATCACGGTTCAAGTAGCTGTGGTGCCAGGCAGTTTTATTCCTTGGCACATGCAGATTGTACTGCCACATATTGGATCACACACAGTTGTTTTCCATGGATGTCTTCCATCTAAAGCCTTGAAGCGGGGCCACACTTTGCCATTGGCTGCCAAACTTCGCTGGACATTGGAATCAAACAAGTCCTAATAAATAATTTTCCAAGGAATGTGAAAACTCTTTAATGAAAATATTATACATCATGAAATAACTAAGGTTTGTGCTCTCATAAGAATAATTTTTGGGCTGTATCCAACATTAAAGATTAATGTGTAGGATATATTACATGCAGAAATTAATAACACTTCACTGGGTATTCATGGTTACCATGGTTTCTTGACATTTAAATTTTTGAATTCAGTTTAAAATAACCTGCACAACCCAAAACATTAATAACACAGATTAAAACTTTTCCCTTCCATTTATTATGCAATATATATGAGGATACTTCTATTTCTCAATATGCACTTTATCAAATTCAGTAAATGACTGTGTTCACAATTTCATTAGCTGTAGTCATGAAGTTGTAGATGGCTCTTAAAATCAGTCTTTACTTCATTTCCCATTATTTTTTCATTAAGCATGTCTTCTTAGAGACTTCTTCCTCCTTAAACATTTATGTCATGGAACCTCAGGTTGTCAGGAACACTGATTGATTTATCAGGGTTGAGTATACTGCATTGTTTCACATAAATTTCAAATCCCAGCTTCTCATCACTGTCACTCCTATCCTGTATCTTGGAGCAGAATGCGCTGATGCTGATAAATTACTTATTAGCTACCAAAAAAATACTACTTTATTACATACCTAATAAAATAATAAACAAATGCTTGCTCAGGTTGCTAGGACATTTCCAAAGCTCTGAAATCCTTCAAGCTTTTCTCCGTTAACCCATTGCTTGGATCATTTAGTGGTGTGGATATTTCTGCCCAGCACCCCTCCACACTTATCTAGAGCAGATACACATGCACAAGAGCCAGAGTCTGAGCTCTAGCAACAGTCACCACTTAAAAAAGCTCAGGGTTCTGTTAGTGGAAATGTTGATTTCCCTTCTCAGGAAAAAAAAAACCAGTTTTTGAAGTCAAATCCATCAAGTGGGCACGGGATGTGGCCATCTGGGATCAGCATTCTCGTTCTCTCTTTGTGCCTGTGAGTGATCACACGTATTTCAGGTCTATGTCTGTTTATCTGCTGTATTTCCCAAGGGGGTTTTGTACAGGATATAACAGGATTGGTGGGCACACTGTTATTCCTTTGCCTTACTATATTCATGTAGGGCCTCAAGGTCACAATTAAACTCAGGCCTTTCCCGAGTTTGAGCAGGAGACACCGTACAACTGCAGAGTAACAGAGTAACCCTGTCTCAAGACCTTGTAAACTGAACAGGCAAGAGAAAAGGGAAGAAAAGAGTGCTTCCTTATCTCCTACTCGGTGGGACATGAAAACAAAGAGATGAAGATTCGATAAACTCACTCTCCCTGGGTACTGTTTAATGCATGGCACTGCATCAGTGGCAAGTAGTTGGCAGAGCTCTCTGTTGTACTCATCAGCCCTCTCTTCATTTTATTTAAGACTTCTCTGGTGCTGTTTCACAGAATTATAGAGTAGTTTGGGTTGGAAGAGACTTTAAAGATCATGAACACTTCGTCTTGACACTTCCATGGATGGGGCAGCCACAGCTTCTCCGGGCAACCTGTGCCAGGGCCTCCCCACCCTCACAGGGAAGCATTTCTTCCCAATATCCAATCTAAACCTGGCCTCTGTCAGTTTGAAGCCATTCCCCCTCATCCTTTCACTACACGCCCTTGCAAAAAGATCCTCTCCCTGCTGTCTTGTAGCCCCTTTATGCACTGGAAGGGGCTCTAAGTCTCCCCCAAACCTTCTCTTCCCCAGGCTGAACAATCCCCGCTCTCTCAGATGGTGTTCACAGCAGAGGTGCTCCAGCCCTGCAATCATCTTTGTGAGCTCCTCTGGACTCACTCCAACAGCTCCATCCTCTTTTTGAGTTGGAGACCCCAAAGTTGGATGCAGCACTGCAGATGGGGTCTCACAGAGGTGGAGTAGAGGGGGAAAATCACCTCCCTTGACCTGCTGGTCACGCTGCTTTTGATGCAGCCCAGGACACATTTGGCTTTCCGGGCTGCAAAAACACACTGCTGGGTCATGTAAAGCCTCTCAACACTTTTGTTTCAAGGTATTTGACAAACTATTATGTCAGTCAAGGTTGATGCAGCAGTAATTTACCCGTTCAAGATTATTTAATTATTTCATGGCATCAGTACTTGGAAGAGATGTTGCCTGGGTAACAGAATAATCCCCTCTTCTCTTTACAAAAGTTTTAAAGCTTGTATGATTTATTTCATCCCTCATTCAGAGGATTAAGCCACCCCAGTATTTGGCCCAGCATCATTACAATATATGGTTCCAACTCCTGGAGCATCAACTGATTCTTCCCTTAATAGCTGTCCCTAAATGAGGTTACCTGAAACCACACCTGAAACCCAAAGAGTTAAATTCAACGAAAATTCTCTTTAACAATGGCAGGCTGCAAATCTAATGCAGCTGTGAACTCAGTTACACTAATGTATTTCAGGGAGGGAGGTAAGTGCTCGTCAGAGGAAATATTTATGGAAAGGACCATGAAGAAATATAAGGGCCAGAGCCCCTCGGTGATTGTGTTTGAGCAGTTGTGGGTACTTAAGGCTTGGATGAAATCAGAAAGCAACAGCACAAAACTGGCGCCATAGAAAGTAAGTCTAATATGTGAATTAAATATTAATTTGTTCTAAGTTTCATCATCTTTTTGGACCCGTAGAAAAAGAGAATTGCTTAGGGCCAAGGAAAATATTTTCAGAAAAAAAGAAAAAGAACAGCAGACAACTTGAGAAGGTTTTCCTTTGGTGACACTTGTTCAAAACAAAATGAGCCTGCAGGCAAGTCATTAGATCTCTCTTCATAGTTTGCTCCACCACCTCTGAGGGTTTAAATTTACATGACCAGCAAGTTCAGTGGAACTCCATTATGCTCACTTGGAGGAGAGTTTCTGGATAATTTTAAACTCTTGAGTTGAAAACATTTGGGAAGGGAAACAAGTATTTGAGTCTTTGATTAAAGCCATCTGGTTCTGCATCAAGCTAGTAAGAGTTCTAGGTGCTAAATATTCCACACTCTGAAATTCATATATTGATTTTATTTTTATGTTAATTTTAGCAGAACTCTGAAGTCTCAGAAATAGAAGCTCTTTCATCAAATCCACTTATTTAATCTTTTTCTGAAAATATAACACGAAATTTAAAGATCCCCATTAGGATTTTAAAGTTAGACTGTGATTAAATGAATCTGTACTTTAGATATACCCCCCTTTGCAAATATAGCCATGCCCCATAGCATGTATGAATTGGTTATACACCCTGACTTCAAACTGGGGCTTGTGTAATGGAATGCAACACTGCACAGTCCCAGAATGTGGTGGTTCACCAGTGGATCCCAGGAGCTCCTGCAGCTCTGACTTAAGGCCATGGAAATTAAAGAGGTCCCAGAAGCTTTCACAGGATTATTCCTGCAGTAATCATTGTGTAAAAAAAGAAACCTAAAAGAGGGAGACCGTACACATCTCTCTATTTTGGTTCCACTTCTTGTTCAAACTCATAGAAAAATTATTTACAGTTATGAGCCAAAAGCTGTGCAAAATCACAGTTCTCATTTATTTAATCATGAGTTTATTAACATGGTTTTTATGATCACCCACAACTTTATTCTCCATGTGTAGTTTCTCGGGACCATTGGAGCTCAAGCTGTCCGGAATGAAGTCTCTCCCACTGGGTTTCATATCCTGGACACCTGATACTCCCAGAGGTTTTAGTGGGTTTAATGGCATTACACAGTTAAACAGCTGTAAGCTTGATATTTATTTTTCATATAACAGCCAAAAGTGTATCACTGTATTTACAGATGAGTGAGAGGACTAAGTGCCTGGATGTGTTTTGCATTCTTCCTCATCTTCTCTCCATCCCTCTGATGAATCTTCAGTCTGCATTTGTCTGGTGTACACCCCTTATTTACACCCCACTGTCTGACCCTGAAAGCCAATCTTACGTTCTTAGTTTTTCAATAAATTTGGTGACACAGCCCTCATTTCCTCTTTCCCCCCCTTTTTTTTCTGGTATCTGTCCTTATCTTCAGCTGCCTGAAAGTATCTTTTTCTTTTAAGCATCTCACTTATCGCTTGGTTTTCTGATGTCAAGAAAACGGACAGAAAACTGTTGAGAAGATCCTCTGGTTCTACTGTGCAATGAAAGTTTCAAAGGACCATTCTCAAAAAAAAAACCCAATCCAACAAAGTAAGATCTCCAAATCCTCCAAAAATAGGAGCAGCAGCAGATTGTCCAAGGACACTGAATAAAACCACACAATTAGCGAAAAAATAACTAAAATTAATGAAGATTGTGCCTGCTCAGACTTCCACAAAATTGATCTCTGGAGGTGTAAATCATGTTGTCCTAAATGATAACAAAGAAAAGGGAACAAAAAAGCCAAAAAAGCTCTTTATTTCTCCAAACAGTGAATTTTCAGTGTTAAGAGTAAAGAGAGATCTTTTGGGATGAGATGGTTTTGAGAAATTAGTTCCAATGTTAAAGTGACCCGAAAATGGTATTGAGCAATGGTACCGTGTCTCAATAGCAGCTTTCTTTTGAAGAGAGTTGAAAAAGATGTCAGCTGCAGGTTGTTTCTCCAGTTCCCACTTTCACAAATCCAACTGTGATTAGAATGAAAAGAGAAAAAAAGAGGATCAGCATTACTGAATCTTCTGTGACAAAGTGACACTGCAGCATTGTAAAAACGTGTGGCTGGCATTACATTCTTGCTATCTCTGGCCATCTAGTGGCATCTTTTTCTTTAAGAAATATAACAAGTAAACAAGTATTATTATTTTGAAGAGAAACAAACGCCCCAACAGTATGTGCATGTTTAACAACATGCCTGGAGCTACGTGATCCTGGTCACCTTATTAATGCTGTGGCACAGAAAATTGTTTTGGAAGCCTCATAGAATCAATTAGGTTGGAAAAGACCTTTCAGATCACTGAGTCCAACCTCAGTGCTCTGCAGCCTGGTGTGCCCCAGTGCAAATGCCCAGTGTTCTTGCTCAGGGATGTGTTATCCCAGGTGGCTTTTCCTGGCCCTAGTGACGGCTTGGGGACAGTTGGAGGACAGGCTGCTTAGGTAGGGCTTGGTGCCTTGTGGTGCTGCAACACAGTGAGTACCAGTGAGGACAACCTTCACTGTCCAAGCACCTGGAGATAGGACAGAGAACCCTGTTCCTGCTGAGGTGTCTCAGGTGCACAGCTGTCCCTGGAGCTGCTCGGCCAAGGCTCACAGGGTCCCCACGGAGCCATTCCCCTCCCATCCCTGTGATGTACAACCAACGCAGCGCCCTGTCCCCCGCCCCGGGGGCTGTTTTGGGGTGTCCCTGCTGTGTCCAGTCCTGGGGCGTTCAATATAAGAAAGAAAAGGAGCTGCTGGAGAGGGGCCAGTGGAGGCTACAAAGATGGTGAGGGATCTGGAGCATCTCTGCTATGAAGAGAGACTGTGTCAGAGTTTAGTCTAGAGAAAAGATCTCATTAATGCACATAAATATCTCCAAGGCAGGTGCCAAGAGGATGGTGCCAGACTCTTTTTGGTGGTGTCCTGCGACAGGACAAGGAGCAACGACCATAAACTACAACACAAGAAGTTCCACCTGAACACGAGGAAGAACTTCAGGGTGAGGGTGGCAGAGCCCTGGAAGAGCTGCCCAGGGAGGTGGTGGAGCCATTCCAGCAGGCAGTGTGCCTGTCCCACCCGCTCCAGGTGACCCTGCTTTGGCTGGGGGGTTGGACTGGGCGATCTCCAGAGGTGCCGGCCAACCCTAATCATGCTGTGCCTCTGTAACGGGGTGGGCAAGCTGGAACCAGACCCTCACAGCCTCCGCAGCCCCGGCAGGGGCCGGGCGGCGGCGGCGGCGGCGGCGGCGGCCCCGGAACGGCCGTTCCCGAGCCGCGGGGCCCCG
>VXAY01003529.1:723442-769347 GCA_013399855.1 Oxyruncus cristatus | reverse complement strand
TTATATAATTAATTTATAAAATAATATATAAAATATAAAAAAAATTATAATTCCTGTGAAAGAATATATAACATTGTAAGTCTGATAGTGAGTCACTGAAAATTTTTTATATTGGCTGCAGTTAATTTTATTAGTTCTATTAGTTTTGTTTGTGTGTGCATTATGAGTTGGGTTTTATTTACTCCTGACACCAATTCATTGAATGTTCGGTGGGGTTTTGATGGAGAAATTTGGAGATTTGTCCATTTTTCCAGACCCAGTGAAGGCTTTCCAAGCTTCTGGGCAAGGTAAAAGGCTAATAAGGAATAGAATTAAAATTCTGGTTTGTCCTCAGTCGCTGATTTGATTCAGCAATAACCTCTAACAAAAGCAGCTTCTTTTCCCTTCCTTTCCATGTGTTTCTGAGGCCTCTGACTTTCTCCAAGCTGTAGAAAGTGGTGCAAATACAGAGACTGAGCACCAGAGTGATCTGGTTCTCTGGGTTATCTGCAAGAGCTTTGTGGGATAACAGCTGGAGGCTCACGAAAAAAGCCTCACACTTTTCTCCTCACTGTTTGAGGGAGGAGAAAAGTGGTGCCTCAGTGTAAGGCACTCTCCTTTTCTTTGATCCAAACTTTGCGTTCAGCTGAGAAGGAGTTAAACCTTTTGTTAACTTCCAGTGTAACAGATTTGGGCACACAGGGCTGCTTTTTCTTTTCTTGTGTTTTCTGTGAAACCCAAGGAAAAGCGCTTACCAGCTCTGACAAAGCTGAACTGATAAAACAGCAGCACAGCTGAGGAAGGAAGGGTTTTTTTAACATCTTAATGTATCTGACCTGTAGAGAAGCTGTGACTTGGTGAGGTCATGCTTTGAGTGGTAGGAGCTGCACTGGGGTGCCTTCACCCATTGCCTGCCTGAGCCATTCTGTTGTATTATATAAACCACTGCCCAAGGAGCATGTAGGTAGCTCTAAAGCAGCTCCTTTCAAGGAACTGAGGTGTCTCTCTGTTCTTCTTGACAGAAAACATAGTCTTTTATGTCCATTTATCTGGAATGTTTAAATGATGGCCAGCTGTGATGATGGGCCATCACACCCCTTCAGACTGACCCTGTTATTTAGCACTGTACTTGTGTTCTTGACTGAGTGTTACAGTCAGATTCATTTTAGTCTTGAACTTAAGACTCTGATTAAAAAGTGTTTGAAGTGGAGAAGACATTGGTTTCCAGGTCCAATACTGATACCATCTCAAATATTAATTTTAGGTAGTGTTATGGCTCCTGGTGTCTTCCCAGATATTAATTGGGATGGTGTATGGTTCTTTTCATTTTGACTCTACAGTGGTTCTGTACAGTACAATGGGTTGTTTCAGATAGAAACTCAGTGGCTGAAAACATGTCACTTCTGCAGGTAGGACATGGATTTTCTGCATTGCGTGTAGACATGTGCAACCCAGTTTGTTGCTTGGTTGTTAAAAACATAAATTCAGGCTACTATAGGAACTTAGGTTTTAGAATTGTGAAATAGAAACATCTTGTTGCTAACGAGCCTCTATTAATTCCATTAAAGATGAGGCATAGAAGAAGAGCAGTTTTAAAATAGAACAACTTTCTTTTTTAAATGAATTTGACCGTTGTTCCTTCTTTCCTTTTGACAGACATGCAGTGGTTGTGGAATCAAGATGCTTCTAGAGATTTGCTGCTTGCAGTTCACCCACCCAACTATATTGTACTGTGGAATGCAGACACAGGCACCAAACTTTGGAAGAAAAGTTATGCTGAAAACATCCTGTCTTTCTCATTTGACCCCTTTGATCCATCACACTTGGCTTGTAAGTTAATCTGTATAAAACAGTGTGACCTGGTTACGTGTGACCAGGAAAAAGGTTAAGCTAGAATGTTAATATTGAGATTAAATGTAGTGGATTGGAGAGAATAATGTCAGATGCCATGAAGAAGTCTCAAAGCAAAGACAGGGAAGTCTTTGGCCAATGTGGAATCTCCCGAAATAAGATGCCATTGTGTGAGGGAAGGGGAAGAGCAGGCATGAGTGGAGAACTTAGAGACCTGAAAGAAATGTTGGAGACTCTGCAAAAGAAAGTGTAACGTGTGTAGATGGGGAGCTGGAGGAAGCCAAGTATAGAGAGCCCTGTGAAATGTAAAAGGTGTAAAAGGATGGCTGCTGAGGGAGAATCCAGGGAGATAATAGACCAAGACTAAATGTTCTTTCCAACAGAAAGGATTTTTTTTTAAGGAATACAGTGTGAGCATCAGCTTCAGAAGCCATTCAGATGGCAAGGGGGACGTAGGGAAGATTTATTCGTTTTAGCAGAAGGAAACTCAGGGAAATAAGAGAGTCACCATTTTATTCTTGAATTTAGCTCCGTCAGTCTGATCTGTAATGAGACAGCAGAGTTTGAGGCTGTGTAATTTTGGGAGGTTTTTATCTGCAATACCATTCAGCCTTCTGTAGACATCTTAGCTATACAGCTGAGCCAAAACTTTATGCTGCAGCATAAATAACATGAGTTAATAATTCTTTGAGCCGTGCTCTGCATGAGAACAAGAAATGGTGATACAGCCAATGTGCATAACTCTTCTATTTGCTTTGTGAAGCTCAAAGAAAAACAGTTTATGGGAGAGAATAACTGAGCTTCTGCAAGTAATACAGTATTTTTTAGTATACACTTAATTTTGAAAGGTGAGTTTTGTGGATGTTAATTAATTGTAATGTGCCATCTGCTGCTTTTTCAGTAGAACGTGCTGGTGGTCGAGAATGATGAGTTTTCTGCCTGATAGAGTATTATTAAAGTTACTAGCATTTCTCCTCACTAAGATGTCATTAAACTGGAGTGCCACAGTCAAACTGCAGATTGAATTTTGCTTTTTTTTTTTTTTTCTTGGTACAGTGCTCACCAGTGAAGGAATAGTGTTCATCTCTGACTTCTCCCCTTCCAAAGCCCCTGCCAGCTCAGGGAAGAAAGTTTACATCTCTAGTCCCCATTCCAGTCCTTCTCACAACAAGCTGGCTGCTGCTACAGGGGCCAAAAAGGCCCTTGATAAAGTAAAAATCTTAATCAGTAATGAAAAACCAAGGTAGGTTGCAAATATTTCTTCTCAGATAATGTTTTGTATACCTGTATATCTTACCGATATAATAGTTTAAAAACAGAAGATTCACTGGGGTAGGCAGATAGGTGGATATCCAATTTGAGGGCAGTATTTAGGAATATAACATTGACATCCAGCTCTGCTCATACAAACAGCCATATTATCTCAGCATGTTTTATATAAGTCAATGACATAATTTTCTCCTTTTGCTGACAGATTTTTATGCAGGTGTAAATTCAGAAAAGGCTTTCTTAGTGGGAAGAAAAAAAGATTAAAATGAGCTATCATAATTCATTTTGATTGTGGATTGAGGAGTGATATAGCTAGAGAATAAAAATTATGCAGGTACCTGAGAAGAGTTGTCATTCTAATGTTGTACGCGATACTGCAGCAGGAGGCATTTTCTAAATGATTAGTGTATAAATAAAATCAGAATTTATGCACTGCATTCCTATTTGTATATTTTCTACCCTTCTAAAACTTGTTGTTGCATTTTGAGATTACATTTTTTTGTTAGAAGTTCCCTAGACCACTTTCTTCTGTAATAATCATCTTTTTTTCCTTTGGTGTTTTCTATTGGAGTCTTAAAAATATTTCTCAAACCTATAGCAAATGTGAGAGCACACTAATCGGGCTGTATCAGCTAGAAACTTATGCTCTGTTATAACAGGGGGTTGCAATTGCAAACTGAGGAGAAAACTTGACTGAGGAGAAGATGTGATTTTGATATGAAGTTCATGGGCATGATCTTGTCCTTTTGTGTTCTGTAATGCCTGATTTGCAAATATTGAGGCAACACATAGGCTGCTGCAGCCTTATGTGTGCTCTGTATTAGCAGCAAACCACCAGAGGTACCATTTCTGTGCTTTCTCTTGGTTGTATTTTAATTTAAATATGAATACTGCCAAAGGTATGACTGGCTTCTCTTTTCTCCCTGCTTTTCAATCCAGAATACCTGAAAAGACTAGATTGAGGAAAAAAAGGAAGAAAAATTGTGCCAGCAGTGATTTGTGGGGTTTTATATGAGTTTAAGGAAACTCTGAGGAAAGAGGAGCAGGAGATTGTCAGGAAAGTGCAGACAAAAAGGGACTCAGAATCCCACAGCAAGGGATGAGGTTCAGGAAGGGTGTGAAGAGGTTTAGTGTGTGGTGGAATGAAGAGATTAAAAACTAACACAACCCCTCAAAGGGATCATCCATTAAATGAGTTCAGAGGCTTTGAAAGCTGAGCACAGGATGAGGATGATTTTCTTCAACAGGACCCAAGTTCATTGTGTTCCATGTCCCTAAGGAACCCCTTTGTGTTGCAGCTAATCCCCTGTTCACCTTTCATAAAATGATGAACTTCCTTGCTCTTTGCTACTTTCTCCGAGTTTTGAAGACTGGGATTCTTGATATACTGCTTCAGTTCATTTCAAAATAAAGTAATATGCATAACAATATAAAAACTGGAGCAAGCAATATGTTTAAGGGTAATTTCCCATGAATGTCAGTAAATGTCAGGGCAGCCAAGCACTGTTCCTAAGTGAATTGCTCTGTATGTGAGATGTGCAAGAACTACACTTGTTCCATTTGAGTGAAATGCTATTTTTAAAATTACTCTATAATCTTATTTAGACAAAAGCCATCAGAGTGTGTTTTTGGAACTCAGTGATGCTCTGCACTGCTGTAACAGTTAAATGGAAATCTGCAGTTGCCTCATGATCAAAATAGGGGTTACTTGGAAAAAAAATGCAGCTGCAGGAAAAATTATGCTGTTAATTTTATTTTGACCCGCCCTGATAAATGTTCATATCTGACATTTTACAGTGCTGAATCTGTAACACTCAACGACTGTCTCCAGTTGTCATATTTGCCTTCCAAGAGAAACTACATGCTGTTATTGTATCCCCGAGAAATTCTGATTCTTGACTTGGAAGTGAATCAGACAGTGGGTGTGATTGCAATTGAAAGAACAGGTGTGCCTTTCATACAGGTAATGAAGATTTTATGGGGTTTTATCATGGAAGTAGTTTATTAAGATCATAGACAAGTTGGTGATCCACTGATAGTTGTGTTTGGTTAGTTCTGGAGAATGAAAGTAAGTTACTTCATCGGGGGGAAAATGTCCTCTGAACCAGCAAACGATCCAAGCAAAACTTTTCAATTAATTTTTCACATTAATTGACTTCCTCAGTCACAAGTCCTGCAGCTAAAAAAATGACTGGAAATGTTGCATTAATGGTAACATTTTTTGTGACTTGCTTATACATCAGGAATTGTATGTTGTATTGGCGAGTGCCCTTTGCAAAGGTTGATATTTTGATAATGTAATGTCATGTCTATGTCTCTGTGTAGGTAATTCCTTGTTTCCAGCGGGATGGGTTGTTTTGCCTCCATGAAAATGGTTGTATAACTCTGAGGGTTCGCAGATCCAACTGCAGCATAACTGGAACTCCAAGTGAAGAGCCAGGTAAGGTTTGTGTCCAAAACATCCTGAAATGAACTTTGATGCATTTCAATTAATAATTTAACACCAGTATTAACCATCATGCCTCATATAGGATGGTGAATTACAGCCCTTCCAGTGTTTTTCCCCTTGGGCATTGAATTTAAATTTCTGCTGCATTTTCCCAAAATGGTTTTTGACTTCTCTGATGTTAAGTGCAAACCAGATTATATTAATATTCTGAAAATCCTTTTATCACTAAATAATACTTTAATTATAAACTGGCTTAGCTGTCACAAATACAAGAATGTTATACATAAAAGATGAGTAGCGTGTTCTTTTTATCTTTAAGAAAGGACATATTTTTCAGGCAAACACAAGATTTTGGAAGTCATTTGCTCAGTTGGAAGAACTGATTTTAGAACTAAGATACGGGCTTTAGAGTAATATCTAAATTATAAAAATTCTGCCTCATTTATGAAATGTTACTAAAAACGGTGTTTTAAATATAATGGAGGAGGTTGGTAAAAAGGGAAAACATAGTTCTGTACATGTAAATAAGTGATTTTTTTTTTGGTTATTTTGGTTTGGGCAGTTTGGTGATTTCTAGTGAGCGACATTACTGGCTTGCAGGTCTGCCAGTAAACCTGGAGTTTTGGATTGTGGAGAGCAGATGTTCTTTGTGCCCAGATCTGAAACACTTATTTGTTAGGTTTTGCAAGATTCATGTGGAATAAGGTATTTTAATGACGAAGTTACATTTTGGGGAACTTTTCAGAGCTGTGTTGTGTACAGCAAGAGCAGTAGTTTTTGATTGCTTTTCCTGATGGTTGCACAGGAAACATGGATTTCAATCATAGAGCTCAGCCCTGCTTCAAATGTGGCTCTGGTGATTGATCACATCACGTGTTTTTCACTCTCATTATTTGTCCTCTGTGGGCCATTGATGTTCCAGATCCAGACCCAGTTCAGGAGCTGATTTATGATTTAAGAAGTCAGTGTGATGCCATCAGGGTAACGAAAACAGTCCGACCCTTCAGCATGGTGTGCTGCCCAGTGAATGAGAACTCTGCAGCTCTCATCGTCAGTGATGGCAGGGTGATGATCTGGGAACTAAAATCCAGCGTTTCTGGCAGAAATGTGCGGAACAGGTAATGGGCTTTATTTTTCTTACCACAGTTGCAATCTGTTGCATTTACTGTGATGTCCCTCGGTGTTTTTTTGGTACTGTGACATGTGCTGGACACGTGTGGGAATGAAAGGAAGAGGAACAAAACGTGTCATCCAAATAGATTAGTTCCTTTGCCTTGGGGAAGTGAAGGAACTGTATTTCCTCTTCTTTCTTTAAAAGATAATTCCATCCTAAGTGGTTGGAGTAAGAAAACAAAAGATAGAATGAATGTTCACATTATTTTAGGGGAACATTTTCTTCACATTTGGCTTTCTTCAGACTTCATGATTTCCTAATGAATGGATCCCTCACTTTCAGTCATGTGAGCCTTTAAAGAACTGCATTTCTAGAAGGGGAAGGGTTTTTTGCTCTATTTGTGTGAATTCGACACTGAACAATATGAAGCTGCACAGCAGGTGACTGGAATATGGTGGCATAAACAATGTTTTTGTGTACAAAGCCTCTAGGATTTCGGATTTTGAGCAGTCTGTGCAAATACTGCGTGAAGTAACATAATTCTTTGAACATTCAATGTATTAAGGTCATTCTGCTGCAATAAGCCTTGAAAGTACTGTCGAATAAAATAAATAACTTACTGCCATAAAAGAAATAGATTTCTTAGTGCACTTTCAAATGTCAGGAGTACCAGATTTTCAGCTTAGATCCTTTTGTTGCTCAGCAGCGATTTAATATTTTTATTCTTGGTGTTAACAAAAATACTGCTGGTTGGCTTCCTTGTGGTCCATATCCAGGAAAGCTGTTTAGAATCCATATGTTCCTGGGTTTTACTTGCATCCTTAAGAGTAATTTCCAAGACATTGACCTTTGTCATAATTATATAACCCCCCAAAAATGTAATAACATTATAAGAGCCACTGAGCCTTGAGGATTGTGGATAAGGTTGGATTGTGCTGAAAAGTAAAGCATATTTGAAACTGGCACAGAGTCTTTAATGGGTTTTGAAGGAGTCTTCCTTCATTAGCTCCCGATCCTGCTGGATTTGACGGTCCTAATGAAAATCTGAACTCAAAGCATTTTGCAGGGAGATTTTAAAGAAAAACATTTTGTGTTTTATGTGCCTTAAACTGCATTTTTACAGTCAGCTTGGAGGAGTCAGTAGTGTTTGGTCTTTGCTTCTGCCACGGACGTGCCCTCGGCCCAGCAGGACGCGATTCCAAGGCTGCAGGGGCTGGTTGAGTCCCTCGGATGGAGACTGTGTTTGCATTGGGAACATCCTTTCATTTCTTTTACAGCAGTTCAAGTGCATCACCTTTGTATTCCCCAGTCTCCTTCTGTGGAATTCCTGTGGGAGCACTCCAAAATAAACTTCCAGACCTCTCGTTAGACAACATGATTGGTAAGAATTGCTTTCATTAATATCGCAGGTTATTTAAATCACTGTGCACTTTAGCTTGAGAACTGCATTTGTTAGTGTTATTTTCTATGCAATTTAAATAGTAACTCTGAAATGAGAGAATTCCCTTTGCTGAAGAAATTATTAAATGAATCCATTTGAAGACCAATGTTGAGGGCAAATGCTTCAGGTTCCTTTTCTCTGAGGAAAAATAAGATTTTTAAAATGGAATTTGGCCAAAATGTTTTCATTTTTTGATATTAATCTTAAACTGATGAAGCCACTTTATGTGACTCATCCCAGCTATTTGAAATCTACTTCAATATTGAGAAATTTTCTATTAAAATGCTTAGGTTTATGTTTTACAACAAATTTTTGATGGAAAAACGACTTGTGCTGCTCAGAGATACGAAGGTGCAGCTTTGGAATTGCATTTGGTGAGAGGTGTCTGGATGAGCTGCTGTAGGTACCTTAACACACTGTCACTTTATCTCATGTGTGTAAAGATGCCATTCAGGGCATGAATTTTTAAGTCCAGGCTGGAAAAGGCTCTGAGCAACCTGGTCTAGTGGAAGGTGTCTCTGCCTATGGCAGGGGCTTGGAACGAAATGAGCTTTAAAGTCCCTTCCAACCCAAACCATCCTGTGATTCCATGACTTTTCCTTGTACCTGCATTTCCTGTGGTCATTGACATCATAGGTAATGTTGGTTTGTTCCTTACATTTGGCCTTGTTCAGCTGACTGCACAGGGTGTACAGCACTGGAACGACATCTTTTTGGGGCCTGTGTCTGAGACAATTCACTGTATTTCTAGAGGTAGATTGCACTTCACTGTCTGAGGTTGAATTCTGGAAGAAGGTTGGAATTATTGCACTTGCTTTCTTCTCTTGCATTTTTTTATGTCCTTCTTAGTGTTAGGAAAGAAAGTTAGTACTGGAGAATTAGTAGAAGTGCACTCTTCCAAGAAGTTTCACCACACAAAGCTAAACAGGAAGGAATTATTTGTAATTTTTCGTTATATAAACTTCTATGTCTTATTTGTAATTTTTCATTATATAAACCTCTGTGTCTGTTAACTTTCCACATCTCTGATTAGAACACTACTAACAAGAGCTGTAATTTTTAAGCAGGGCAAGGTGCAAGTGCTGGAGAAGAGCAGTTAAGGAGTTCATTTCTGCAAGAAGTGCACCTCAAATTCCTGCTGACTGGCCTCCTTTCAGGGCTCCCTTTGCCTCCGTTTGCCATCCGCATGTGCCCACCTCTCACAACGAAGAACATTAAACAGTATGAGCCAATCCTGGCTGTTGGTAAGTCCTTCAATAGCTTATTCATTGCTCAGAAGAGAATATATTAAATGCAAATGTAGTTGCTTAAACAGAAGAGAAAATTCTGTCTTTTGATCCCATGTAAGTGATTAAAGATATCGATGCTTATGTTGGTTTTCATCTGTGATAGTCCTTGGATTCTTCTTTCCTGCCTTGAGTTTAAGCAATGCTACCTGAAAAATTGCAATACAGTAGCAAGTTTGTATTTATCCTTTCATTTGCCATGATACTGGTCTGTTGATGCACTCAGCATTTTACATGCTGCTCTCACTTCATCCTAAACATGAAGGAATACGAATTTCTTGAGCCCTGCATTCCTGGAATAAGTAAATGAACTTTACAAAGGCTTTCTTTTTGCTCTGATGTGAATATCTAAAAATACACTGGAAGCGTGTTATCTTTCCTGGATGTATCTATTCTGTCTTATTCCAAATAGTTATCAGTGAGCACCTGATAGAATAGTTATCAGTGAGCACCTGGTCTATTAACTCTGAGTTCTCCCTGTTTAAATCTGATTTTTCTAGTGTGCTCTTTCTGACCTCATCAGGGATCTCACAGTGCATCCATACAGGCTGCTGTCTCTGCTGTCAGCAGACTGGAAGAGCAGACACGGAGATGCTGGAATGTGAGGATTGCAGTGGATTGTAGAATTAGACCTTGGGATTTGGGTTGTTCCAACATACTCTTAGAATATCTAAATATCAGTCGAAATCTGTGTCTGTCATAAGTCAGACTTGGGAGATTCTTGTTATTCCTGATGTTGCCTGTGCTGTAGAGCCTTCCTAGATTTCTGGATGGGATGGAGGAATTATTACAAAGGTGAGTGTTAGGCAGGAGCTTGCAAAGAGGATCTCACTCCAGTAATGAAAACACCACAACGGTGCATTTTTGTATGTGTGCAATTCTCACAATACTGCTATTACTGAGCTAAAATACCACCTAGAGTTGTGCTCTAAAACATAGGCAGGCTCTCATGACATGATGTGATGCTACTAAAATGTAACTTTGGGGGTTTTATAAGCTGTAATTCTTAAAACAAGTGAAATATAAAGATCGGGAAACAAACATGTAGGCATAAAGTGCATTTACAGCAAAGGCTTTCTTGACTTCAGGTACCTGAATTGGTCTTTAGGTCTCCCTTGTTGTATTTCATGAAGTGAGATGAGTATAATAGAAAATCGTAACTTTCAGTGTTTCTGAAGGTCTTTGATGTAGTTGAAACTCATAGGTACCAAGGTACTGATTTCTAATTTGAAAGAAGTCATTATTTCAGGGATGAGAAAGCAGAATTGCTGTAATGATTCAGTAAAATCTGCCCATGATTCTCCCCTGGCATTATTGGTGGATTACAATTAATTTTAGTGCTAGAAATCCAAGTGCCTTTTCTAAAATTGTAAAATGTAATAGTTACAGGAATTTTTTTAAAAAGAGAGAGAAATAGCTGTAAACCCTGCATTTTCACTAAAGTATAGAAGAGAAGACTAAAATGTGTGTCTATATTTTTTTCATCAATTTTTATAGGTACGAGTAATGGCTCTGTCCTGGTGTTTCACCTTACAAGTGGAGTCTTACACAAAGAGTTAAGCATCCATTCCTGTGAAGTCAAGTAAGATTTTCATTTTACTTCCTACTATAATCCTTCTAGGAAACAAATACTGAAACATCTGACTCATGTTACAGCAGCAGTGTGGGTGTCCTGTTTTGTTGTTTAATGACACTCAAGGAAATTTCCTGTCGAGGCTTTACCCCACCAGTGCCTTTGCTGTGTATAAGCTGCAAAATACTGGAATGATTGGAATGAAAATGCCATTGAAACAAATATGTGCTGCAGATCTAGGATGCATATCAGCTCCTTCCAGTCTCTTTAGTCACTGGAGTACAAAGAAGTCTTCTTAGGACAAGAAACCTTTTTTCAGTGTCTTATTTATATAACAGTCAGGACTCGTGGATTGTGTCCTTTGAAATAATTCTGGTTTGTGTGTCAGGGTTTATTTACTTTGTCCCCCTGGGGCTGAAATAGCTATTGAGACAGATCTAGTCCTGACTGAAGTAAAAATAATTGTACTGTTGGCAGATTTGAGAGACTGAATATAGGAAGCAGTGTTTATCCATCCTAAGAAGGAATAGAGTAAGTTTTAAGGCTGTTGTGCTGTGTGTTTGTGTGCACACAATGGCAGAAGTCCTTGGATAACTAATGGCAAAGATATTCAAAATGGTGCTTGCTGGATACATACTTCCAAACAGGATTTCCAGACAGAATTAAGCATGAAAGTGAAATATTTCTGGTACTAGTATTAGTAAAAATTTATCTTAGAATTGTGTCATGAAGTCTTTATCTGGTTAAGGTCTGCATTTTACGGTGCACGCTCCACAAGGTAAGAAAAGTAGAGGGGACTGAGAATAGGTAGCTCTGAGAGTTCATTGTGGAAACGTGCTTGGAATCTACCACAAAAATTAGGTAAGCTGATTTATGTTTGTGGTGTGATTAGCTGGCACTGTAAGAATGGAACTCCCCTTTCTGTTCTGAACCATTTGAATCTTCTGCTGTCATACCATCAACCACTTATGAAATTATTTTCATTTTATTTTCTGTTATGCGGCACAGGAGGATAGTCCTTTCTTTATTAAAGTGATTATAGAAGTCAAAATAAAAACTGCTACTAGCATTTCACAGATAAAAAAAAGTAAGATAGAGAGGAGGAAATAAATACACTTCTGAAAAAAAAAAGCTTTGTGTATTATTAGAATTATTGTTAGTTTGGACTTTTCAAATTGTCAAAAGTTTGCAGCTTTTGAGAAACTTCAGGAATACATTGTCTTTCTAGCAACTGTGTTCAAGAAGTGGTAGTTTTAGAACTAAAATAAAATGTTTGTGAATTATGTTTAACCATAAGCTGATATCTGGGTAAGTCTTCTAAATATTTGTTCTAATTTCCTCAATCCCAGCCTTAATAGTCTGAATGACTTTCCACAGAATTTTTACAAGTTCAAGGGAATGCTTCAAGCAATGTAGTCTAAGGCACAGGGGTTCTTTTTGATTTTAATTAATTTTCATGAAGTGCAACAGTTTTTCTTCCAGTGGGAATTCTTACTTTACCTCTAAAATGCAGATGGATTGGATAATGCCTCTGTATCTGAAAATATACCTTCAGGGAACATCATTATTTTAGTATGTAATTGAGAATACCCTGAAATTATAACTCCAGGCCAGCAGAGTTTTCAGTGCTCTGTAGTTTGAGAATGTAATAAAAGTAAAGCAATTGTCCTTTACAAATCGAGTGTGTTAAAGTAATGAGTTGTTTGGATGTTAGCAATTACTATTTTTTTGAGATTAAAGTGTTCTTTTGTAGAAGCTACGTATGTATTCACAGGCTGATTTGTTTTGTTTTGTTTGGATTTTTGTTTTTGTTTAAACTTTGAAATTCTGTGTTGTAATAAGGAGGAGGAAGAAGAATTGTCTTTCTGTCCTCCTTTAAAGATAGTTCATACTGGGGAGTAACCTGGAATATTTATTTTATCCATGATTATTACCTGGCTGTTTCACTGTTTGTTTAGACCTATGTAAGTAAATACTTTTCTGTTGAGTTTAGGGGTTTTTTTTTACAAGGAGATGGAGGCAAGAAGCAGCAGAAATGGTTCAGAGAGAGGGAGAGAAATCAGGCTACTGCTGGGAGCATTAGTGAGGGGAAAAAACAAGAAGGGGACTATGGACTGTGTGCTGGGTGAAAGAAGCTGTGAGCAGGTCAGTCTTTCTTCCTTCCGGGTGGAGACAATTCCAGTAATTCTTGTTACTAAGAGGAATTAGAAGACCCATGAGATACCAAAATCTGATCTCTGTTCTAGATGGACCAGTCTAAGCTATTGTGGCAAGACAGGAGCTGATAATCCATCTGCAATGCAGAGAATATGTTTGAAACATGGAAATAAAATGCCTCCAATGTACTTCTAATCCAGTGGCACATTTGCACCCCTCACTGCTGCTTTTTCTTGTTCTGATACAGGGATTGCTGTGACTAGAGCAGTGCTGCTCATTCTTTTTCCCCGAAGCTTTTATTTTTAAAATTAAAATCTCACTGATTGTAACAAGAATGTTTATGGCCTGCAGGCAAAAGTTGGGAATTACAGCATTACATCCAAGTTTTAGCAGTTGAATTTGAAGTTGCTTTAACATTTGAATTTAAGCCGAGTGCCCTTTGGGAAACTGCTTTGCAAACATTCATCACCTCCTTAAAAAAAACTTTCCTTGAATAGAGAAATTAGAATGAAAAATATCTACTACCACTTTGGTCCCACATAAGGTTTTATTTCCAATTTTGTCTTTCTCTTTTTTCTTATAATCCTTAAATTTAAGTAGCAGCTGCCATGTCATAAAGCCACAACTAGAAAAGTAATTTGTGTTTTTATCCACTTCAGTACCCTCTGTAATTTGTTTGCATTGGAAAAATTAATCAGAACAACTGAGTCTTACTTCTGAAGTAACTGAGACAAGCTGAATGTATAGAATAGAATGTATAGAATCCCTGAATTTTATGTTTCAAAAGACTGGATTCAGTCTGAGCAACAGTTGGCACCTGAATGTAACCCTTAATTCTGGTGGGCAAAGATGTCTTCTGTGAGGAAATGGAGCTGTTTCAAGAGGGAAGGCATGACTTGTTTCCTTCATTAGAGTTCAACCCACTATGACAGTAACAAAAGTGCTGTTGTTTCAGGTGCAAGCAGTTAGCCAAGCTAAGGTTTCCTCTTGATGATGAGTGTCTTGGGTTTCTGTAGGTTTTTATTGGTATTGACAGATGGCCAGGCAGCAGCAGGGAAAAAACCTGTTAAACCTGAGCTGATGAAAACTATAGAAAATGCTTCAGGTCTTTGAAGGAAAAGGGTGAATAACTACCAGCAGTAACAATGCATTAGGAGTTCCTGGGCTTTTTCCAAAAAACATAGTGGAGTAGTAGGTAAAAATTGGAAAGGTGTCAGAATTCCCATTTCTTCTATTTCAGAAAGCTCCCTATATTTATCACCCTTTGGAGACTTGCACTGTCACACATTACTGCAGTTGTAGATTCCTATTCAGTCATTCCTGCAACGTTTCAATTAATCATCGAGTACTTCTCATTTTGATTGAAATTATTGGTTGAACTTTCATAGGTCCTGCTGGGAAAAAGGCTGGGTCTTAAATTTTTAACTTTTCTTGAGGACTTAGGGATAAAGCTTCCTGTATTTTTAAAGCTTGAACTAAAATAATAAATCTGGCTGTAAATTATATGTGTAAAATATTATGGGAGTGCTCTTTGTTTTCATCCATCTACATTACATGTGGGGAACTTCTACTTAATACAATGTGAGTTGGATTTGCTGACATTAAATCATAAACATTGGTATTTATCTTTCTCATATTTCACATATATTCTTGCAAAGCATGCCATGATTTTACAGTTGAAGTAACAAAATACTTCGTTGCCCTGGAAACAGTTCTTAAGTAATCTGTGTTTGAAGGATTTGAGGAAAACCTAAATCCTTTCATCCAGGTTAAAATTAAGTTGGCCAGATGCGTGTGTTAGAACGGTCTCGGTTTTCTTTTAGATTTGTTCCTTGATTTGTGTCACAGGTAAAGCACTCAGCAGTGTCTGCAGGCACAGGGGGTGTGAGTGAAATGGGGAGGGAGGGCCATCTCCTTTTGGAACTGTACCCACCTAGTGCCACCTCTGTCCTCTTTGCTCTGTGCTATTCGAAGACAGGGTGGATTGTAAGAATTTTCGTAGAATCCATCTGTGCCGACAGTTTGTTGTGTGCAGTGTAACTTCACAGCCTTGCAGCACTCCAAGGGAATTTGGTCGGGAGCTGCCTTGGAGTGATCTGAAAGAATTAAAAAAAAAAAAAAATCACCAGGTTTTCAGGTGTTTGATGATAGCCTTTAAAATCTCTTCAGGGCCTTTCTTTTTTTTAATCATTTTTATGTCTCTCGGGACTAAAGGAATGAAGTCCACCCACCCTGCTATCCACATAAATATTTCTCTGTACGCTGGCCAATTTGAGTTGTTTGATAGTAACCACTGACTTAATCAGAGCAGTGCTTTTAGTCCCCTCTAGAGCTGAGTCTGTGTGAGGGATTTCTGCAAAAGTTGACAGTGCTTTTAGCTGAAATTTTTGCTTTAACCAAAGAAGAACTAGTGTGGTCTGAAAAGAAAGCTGCTCTTTAATTTAATTCAGTAACTTTATATTTACATCATAGTTGTAAGCGCATACCTTATTTTTATACTTAAATATGATGTTTCCACGAAGTGTAGACAATTACTTTTGTTCTGGGTTTTTTTTGAAGAATATGCACAAAAAAAAAGATTAATTGTTCTTCAGGCTATTTTCTGGCCATTGAAATATTTTGGCTAATGTGCTCCATGTACTCCCTCCTGATCACAGGGGAATTGAGTGGATAAGCTTGACTGGATTCATTTCCTTTGCCACATCAACACCCAACAACCTGGGACTGGTCAGGAATGAGCTGCAGCTGGTGGACCTCCCAACAGGTGAGTGTTTCCTCAGGAATGTGCTCCAGGAACTGACAGATTTGCTGGGCAGTGACAAGCGGGAGTTCTTACCTTTTTTTTATTCCTCCTGCTGTCAAGAAGAAATGAAAAAAGAAAAGCTTTAAGGGTCTTTGCTCTTCTGTCCTTGTGAAGCCACACGATGGGTTTTGTCTGGTGCTCCCCAGACGGACCTGAACCAACACATTTGCACAAACATCTGTGGCTTGGACTTACTAAAAAATATGAAAAAGGGTCAGCAGGGTGTTCAGAAGGAGTCACAGAGCACCAGTATTAGTGGTGGATCTTGTTCACAAAATGCATGTATTTCCAAATGTGTGTTGGCAGAGTCTGCACCCACTTCTTCACGTGCACCTGAAATAGTGTTGAACCATTTACTGTGGTTTCTGTTGGCAGCAGATAATTTTTCAGGGTAGGTCAGGCCCATGGCCAGAATTCGAGTGTTGAATGTGTGTAAAATGGGTATTTTAGTGATAAAATCTGATACTTTTAGAAAGAATTGGAAAGGTTAAAAAATAAATAACTTTTTACAAGATACTGTTGATAGCAAAATGAACAGTTTGTGTGTGTTTCTCAACTATTCTGGCCCCCTAATGGATGACAAATATATTTATGACTGAACTCAATATTTGCACAATACTAGGAGGTGTAACTCGGGAGATTAGACAGCTCAAAATAGGAAGCACTTCAATAATTTTAAATTATTTTTGAATGTGAAAACCTGGAGCCATTTAATTTCTAATTGAAGAGCCTCAATGGCTAATTCTGAATTACTTTATGTAGCATAAAGTGATGGGTTTTTTTAGTGGGGTTTTTTGAGCTGATGGAAAAAAGGCAATTGTTGTATTTCCAGGATGCTGCACAAAGAGTTTATTCTTGTAACATGACATCATGTTAATTTTTTTTCCACATAATGTCTTTTGTTCATCTGTTTAAAACCAAAACTGAAAAGATATACACCTTGTGAAATTAATCTCATGTAAAATGGGATTTTGCCTGTGCGCTCAGCTTGTAAATCAGTACTGAACATTTATAAACAGAAGTGAAACCTGAGCATATGGTTTGCTTAAAAATGTTACGTTTCCTCTTTAAAGCTTTCAAGAAAGGCATAGCAATTGAACTGTTTGATTGTTGCTTCTTCCATCACTTGTGTGCCCAGCTTTCTATTTTAGGGCTAAGAAAACTGTGCTGATTCCTGTTGACTTTATAAACACTTGGACAAAATTCACATTTACATTTCTGAGCAAAAAAAATGAAAGAAAATTCCTCAAGTGCTTCCTCACTAATGAGGAAGGTAGAGCTGGAAGATTTCCTGTAGCCTGGCCTCTGACATGAGAGCTCTAACCGGCATTCTTGATAACTAGATTTATTCACGTAATTAGTATAAATACAGGCAGCCACAAGAGTAGCTACAGTTGAAAAGCTTGAATTTTTCTTGAAAGCTGAGGAGAATGAAACCTACAGAGGAGATGCTGCAGTACCACTGTAGGTCATTATTTATTTTAATGATATGTGTAACATCCGTAATTCTGCAACGCTTTGTGCAAGTGGGTGAAAATTTTGTTGGGAGGAAGGTTGTAAATTCTTAGGGGGATAAGATTATAAATTCTTAGGGTTCGTTCTTTTAGCTGGAAAGAAAGAGAAGCAAAACTTTGACAGTGACAAGAGCAGTGTAAGAGATGGTGGGTTACCTGGGGATGTTCTAGCTTGGTTTATAAACTATTTCTGTTTGCAAACAGAATTGTGGATAAACTATTTCTGTGTTTATATTTAGTTTCGTAACTATTTCTGTTTCCTCGCTGTGGTGTTTGTGTTCCAGGCAGGAGCGTTGCCTTCCGTGGGGAGCGAGGCAATGACGAGCCAGCCATTGAAATGATAAAGGTGTCTCATTTGAAGTGAGTGCAGCAGCCTTGGGAAGTTTCTGTTTTTTATTCTACTCCTTGAGGATCCTCGTGACACCACAGAGATCCTAGGGAAAAAACACTTGGGGGTGTATGGAAAAATGTACAACAGCATCAAGAAAAAAATGCTTGAGAATATTAATTCCAAGTGCAAAAGCTGTGAATGTTTCTGTGGTTGACTTTGTAACTTCAGGATCCAATCACATTGAAATAATAGTCTTTAATATTTTATGTCTTATAAAAATTGTGTTGACTGAACTGGCATTTTGGTAATATTAGGGAGAATAAAAGTGCTGAATGGGTTTTGTCAACTTTGATTTTGTTATGAGTTAATTCTCTTTTCTGTAACTTAAGCCTAACTTAGAACTAGGAAGTTTGGCATTAAAAATTGGATGATTTTTCAGGTTTATTAGTTTTTCTGAGTATTTCACACCTTTAATAATAATTGTTTACTGGAAAACCAGGTGTGAGATATAGTTGTTTGAAAAGTCAGTTGTAAATGTAAATGACCAAATTGTTTACTGTCAAGTCCTCATTATTTTGAGCTCAGGCCTCTGACAGGAGACCCTGGTCTTCGTAGTATCAAAAATAATAATAGTAGTATTCTGGGAGATTACTTCCCTTTCCTGTCTAAATGAAATTAAAGTGGTGTTGAATTTAATAAGGTGTTGTTTGTAAATCTTAAAAGTTTTTTTTCTTTACAGTGCAGGAAAAAAATTGATGTCCTCTAGCTTGCATAGGAATATTTTCAGAAGTATGTATACATTTCAGAGAATTTGGAAGAGTTCAGGCATATTATGGTCTTACTAACGCATTAAAAATTAAGAGCAGTCATGGGCTTAGATGAAGAGAGCAGAGAGTGCTGAGTGAGGACAAGAAAGGATAGTTCATTTGAGTAGAGATAATTGCAGTGGCAGAAAGTACATATTCTGCACAGCCTCTCTGTTTTCAAGTTAAATGAGGAAAGTGGTAGATTAAAGGTATTACACTTGTGTAGCTCCACAGATGAACAGTCTGAAGACGTAAGTGACAAGTGGAAGATGGTTTTATGTTCATTTATTCCTGGCTGAATCTGGAGTAGAGGCAAAAATGTGTCCAACCTACACTTTGGTGTGTCCTTCTGATACCTTGTGGAGTCATCAACTCATGGCCAAATTAGAGGTGCTGCTGCTTTCTCTGAACTGCTTCCCTGGTCTCCTTTACAGTGACTGAGCAGAACCACCTGACAGAAATTTGTGTTAGCTTTGAGAACTCTTTTTCAGACATTCTTTTGCTCTTCAGTAGCTCAAGGGAATCACAAGCTTCAGAGGGGGGTTTGAGCCAAATTAGTTTGCTCTGCTTCCTCTTGGTTTTTGGGGGTTTCCAGAGTGCTGATATGAACAATACGTGTGAAGTAAAGTGCTCAAACTAAAATGCTGCGTTAAATTCTCATTTATTTTTAGGCAGTATCTAGCTGTGGTATTTAAAGACAAACCACTGGAGATCTGGGATGTCAGAACCTGCACTCTGCTCAGAGAAATGTCTAAAAACTTCCCTACAGCAACTGCTTTGGTAAGGAATAAATTCTGTTACTGTTTATCAGATGTAGTAAGTTGAGACAGTATAAAAAAAACTTTGAACAATTTTGTAGCAAAGTGTTACTGTATCTGTAGCATATGCACCTAAGTGCTTTACCATTTCATCTGTCACCATTTTCATCTGTCATCATAAAGAGGTAAGACAAAAGTGAAGCACTGGGGAAAAACCTGGTCTGCCCCGCGGGTGATGGAGGGAGGTATCATAGTAGTGTGCCCAGGTGGCCAAGAAGGCCGATGGATCCTGGCCTGGATCAGGAACAGTGTGNCATGGAGGGGCTGGAGCAGGTCCAGAGAAGAGCAACCAGGCTGGGGAAGGGACTGGAGCACAAGTGCTGTGAGGAGAGGCTGAGGGAGCTGGGGTTGTTCAGCCTGGAGAAGAGAAGGCTCAGGGGAGACCTCATCGCTCTCTACAACTCCCTGACAGGAGGGTGTAGCCAGGTGGGGGTTGGTCTCTTCTCCCAGGAACCAGCAGTAGGACAAGAGGGCTCGGCCTTAAGCTGTGCCAGGGGAGGTTTAGGTTGGATATCAGAAAGAAATTCTTTCCAGAGAGGGTAATCAGCCATTGGAATGGGCTGCCCAGGGTAGTGGTGGGTTCTCCATCCCTGGAGGTTTTCAAGCTGAGGCTGGACGTGGCACTGAGTGCCATAGTCTGGGAACCACAGTGGGGTTGGATCAAGGGTTGGACTTGATGATCTCAGAGGTCCTTTCCAACCCGGCTGATTCTATGATTCTATGATTCTATGATAGAAAACAATCTGTTTGCAAATCATTATAAATCCACAGTGAGTTCAGGGAATAAACATTTGTCTTTTCCGTTTTTCCTGGACAATTTTTCACAGGAATGGTCACCTTCCCATAACCTGAAAAGCCTGAGGAAGAAGCAGTTGGCAGCCCGGGAGGCCATGGCCCGGCAGACAGTGGCATCAGACACTGAAGTGACCAGCGTGGAATCCTCTGTCATCAGGTGTGTCTCCCTCTCATATGATGCTCTTCTACAGCACTGGTTGTTTTTTCATCCTGTGCCATTGTTCTGTGGAACAGAATATTTTTGAACTGATTCTTGAGTATGGCAAAGCAACTTTATGGTTCTCCCTTCAGGTTTTATATGTGGGACTGATGTACTTCGAAGTTTCTCTCCGGTGTGTCTGTAGCCCCTTTGTTACCTGGTTCTTGAAGTGAAACTGCTATTTGACTCCAGACATTTTCACTCTTGCTTCTAGATAAATTGCTTTGAAGGATATATAGGGTTTTTTTTTGTGCTGCCTCTCTGCACTAGGTAGAATTTGCCTTGCAATTCTCATTTCAACAAAGTAATAATTATGTCTCGTGTTCTTTTTAAAGCTTGTTACAGGAGGCTGAAAGTAAATCAGAGCTGAGCCAGAACATTTCTGCCAGAGAGCACTTTGTGTTTACAGGTGCTGACGGGCAGGTTTATCACCTCACAGTAGAAGGAAACTCAGTAAAAGACAGTGCAAGAATTCCTCCTGATGTGAGTTCAAATTTTCTATACCATTGATGCTTTAATTTTTTTCTTAGCTAGAAGTGCCTGAAAAAAAAAAATCAAGAATATGCTTTGTAGCAGCAAGTGGTCACTAATGCAGTAGTTTGTAATCTGAAATACAAATTCCAACTTCAAAACCAAAGCAGTTCTGTTTTCACAATCCTATCATTGTTTTTGTTGAAAACATTATTGAAATAAATGATTTCTTTTTGTACTAGTTGGAATCTTCACAGGGCCTGAGTTGCTTTCTCAATAAACTACATGACATTTTTAAGTGTTTTAGTAAAGCATATACAAAGTGTTGAATAACAGAGGCAGTTATTGAAACACGGTTCTGTTCTGTTAATGGATTTTGTCTTATGTCATAAGGAGGACTTAAAACTGTGAGTTTTACGTTTGTTCTTTTCCCAGAATTCTTTCTCTTTTAAATTGTTCTTGATACTTAGAAACAGGTGTTCTTATATTTTTGTTTCCTGCTTTAGTATATGCTGCTGTTTTGAATAATGAGGTCTGCCATGTTGGTGCTCCCTTGCAGCAAGAGACAGAAAAGTGATTTCCGTTGCTGTAATCCCAAAATTTTTTACAAGGAAATCTCTTTATAAGCATTTGGAAGCAAATATGACTGACTTGATAAATGTTTATATTTGATAGAACTGTTTCTGTTTTAACTGAGTAGAATTTGGTCTATTTTTTTTTTAAATGAAGACACCAGTATTGTAATGTTTGTCTGTAATATGTCTGTCTCTATTAACCACAAGATTTTGTTCTGCTTCTTAAATATTTTCAGGGGAGTATGGGTAGCATTACATGTATTGCCTGGAAAGGGGACATACTGGTTCTTGGAGATGTTGATGGAAACTTAAACTTCTGGGATTTGAAAGCTCGAGTATCCAGGTATGAATGCAAATCAGGTCTGTCAAACATGAGGTAACGAGTGTTAGAATTTGGGCTTCTTTTGTCCTTCCTCATTTTTGTTCTTCACTGTAGGAGGCGATTGAGGGGAAAATTTCAAGTATTTTGAAATAAAAATTCAGAAAATGCCCACTGTGCTACAGTTCTCTACATTTCAGCTTTTGTGTTTTCAGAAGAAGTAACATTTAATGGAAGTTTTAAAACCAGCTAGGTACCTTTTTTACATTAAGTCTGCAGTGGCTTCTGGTAAAATTTGAGGTATTGTAGTATTTATTTCAAGCATTTAATCATCTTAGTTTGAATAATCCGTGTAGCTACTTGTGTGTGCACACACAGATAGGGAGATTGTTCTCCTCCTCAGTCTGTGCAATACCAGGATCTGCCAAGTTCATGGGAAGGGTTTAATTGCCCACAATATTCGGTGGAGGGTGATTGATACTAATGTTGCACTGTCCTCTCCTCAGGGGCATCCCCACACACCGAAGCTGGGTGAAGAAGATCCGATTTGCCCCAGGGAAAGGAAACCAAAAACTTCTTGCCATGTACAACGACGGAGCAGAAATCTGGGATTCCAAAGAGGTGGGTGCCCGTGGGTTTGATATGCACTTGCTTTCAAAGCACACATATTACTCCTGAAAATCGGGGACTGAGTTTTATGGAGTCGTCATTTCTTGCTGACAGTTGTATGATGAAGTCCTATGGCTTTTCTCTGAAGACTTTTACTTCCTATAAAGCATTTTTAAGCTGCCATCAATGAGAAGTACCTTTCACTCATAAAGCTGGCGATGTGTCTGAGTTCCTCTTTGTCACCCTCTTCTGATGGGTTTGAGGCCGACCTTGAAAATTCAATGGGGAGTCCCCAGTTTTAGAATTTAATCTGTGGGCAAGTGATTCCTTTTACTACAGGTTTCTTAAATTCTGTACATAGTCAAGAGTAGATTTAATTTGTTAGGGAATACCAGAAAACTAGACATTTTGTTCATTAACATTGTCTAGCTTCTCATCTTACTCAGAAATTCTGGAGTTATGTTCACAAATCTTCTGGCTTTTGCTTCATAACTCTTTCAGATAATACCATGGGGAAGGAAAGACAATTGTACTGTTTTAACTGAGCCCCCTGGACTAAGTTCAGGGTATGAGGGTGTGAAACAGGAATTTTATTGTTTTTCTGCTTGCTATGTGATGAGCACCAGCTCCGAACTCAGACACTTAATTAGTGCAATGTGAAAATCTGTTGGTGATAAGAGTTGGACAGCAGATATGAACAACTGCTGTGAGTTACCTAAGCACAGTATTATCCCTTGAAGCACATTTGAATAGTTTTGCTGCCATAAGATACTCCTCCCTCTTTTTTTCTAGGACAAAAGCATTTCCTACATGAAAGCATTTAAAATTAAAATCACATTTTGAGCTGATTTCAACTGAAAATCTTTCGGAAATCTGTAGTAATATTTTATGATCTCAGTCCTATTATAGATGGAATTGTCTCCTTAGAACATCAGCTTTTGCCTACAACCAGTCCTAATTCTCTCACTCGTGAAAATAATGGTGTCCTAGTGCTGTTGGACCTTACATCTCTCTACCTCCTTGCTTTGCCCTAGAACAAGTGAAAGGAAACAGCAGAATTATTGATTGCAGTGGAATTCTTGCTACTGTTTCCTTACATTAATAAATGTAATGCTCTGTGATGCTACAGAAGGGTTACAAAATGTCCAACTACTGTCCAGTTTAAAGCACAATTTAGAGTGTTTTGTTTATCTCTCTTTTGTTTGTGGACACTGAACCACCCCATTACCATAAAGTTATGTTAATACTATGTCTAAATGTATTTCTAGACAGGTTCAGTATTTACCAAGAAGGTGTATGTTAATGAAGGGCATGAGTTAATTAATGAGAATCTCACTCTGGCCTTGATGCACATGTGCTGCATCAGGGGACTGGAATTAAAGAGGGAAATGTAGATTTCCACCAGTTCACCGTGGAAGTTTTGTGTCAGAAAAGATAACAAAAAGGCAGCTGTACAGCTGTGCTCGAAAGGATCTTTTCTCACCTCTAAATTGGGAAAAGTATTGTTTCAGGGCAACCATGTGACCTACTCTAAGGTTTCTAAATTCCCCACTCTCCAGAAAAGACGGTTATTAAAATGATTTACAACTAACTTCACCTTTTAGTGTGAATTTTGGGCTGTGCCTCAGGGGTGTGTGACACAGCCTTACGCTGGGAGATGCAGAGCCTACTAAAAATGACAAATAACTTTCCAAGGTACAAATGGTGAGCAGTTTAAGAAGTGGAAGGAACGTGAATTTCCGGATCCTGGATGTGGACTGGTGCACGTCTGACAAGGTGGTCCTGGCATCAGATGATGGATGTATTCGAGTCCTGGACTTGTCCATGAAACCCTCCTGTTTCAGGATGGATGAACAGGACCTCATAGGTATGGTGATTTCATTTTGCTATCAACTGACAGGTAAAATGCACTTGGAATGTATTTTGAAAGGGGGCCATAAAAATGTTCAGCGTTTCTGTTAGAACAGAGAATTGTCACATGCAGAGATTTTGATGCCTCTGTAGTGGTTTTCAAAGATACAGATGAATGTTTTAGGCTTAGGTCATATGGATGTTTTTTTAAACAACTTCCACTTTTGAACAGCTTAATTAGAATGAAAATGAACCAAATAAGAGCTTTTTGTGCAGAATATCTAGAAAGTTGACTTAAAAAACATTGGTACATCCCTTAGGTATCAGTACCTTCATCACTGATATTCATGACATGATTTTGAAACATTTGTAATGTGTGAAAATGTCTTTTCTGATTTTTTTTTCAGGTATCAAAGGCAGTTTGTAGACTGATGCATTGCATTTCAGACTGAACTTTCAAACAGCACTCATATTGCTCTTTTACTGTTTTGCCATATGTTTAAGAAGGGAAATTAAATATTCAACTAGTTAACTAAGGCACATTTTTTATTTTTTATTACTAGTGTTCCAAATAACTGCTTTTGTTGTCATCTTTTGAGTCAATCCTGCCTTTACTCGTAGAATTCCCTTAAAACACTGTAGATTCTGACTAAGACATATTTGTGATGGGGGGAGGTGTGGTGTGGAATGCTTGAGAGAGCATGTAATTCATCACAGCTATTTTTGCTATCAAATGACTGTTCTGTAATATTAAGTTCTAAAGATTAATGTTGTAAAACCAAGCACACTTCAGTTAGGATGTGCCAGCTGTAAGGTTGCCTGTGATTTAGCTGTCCTGCCTCTACACTCTGGTAATCTTTTAATTACAGAATCACATTTACTGGATTCCTACAGCATTCAGTGCATACAAAGTACAGGGAATTTCTGAATATTTAATAACGTAGCTGGTTGGTGCTTGTTTTACCCCTCAGTCACTGGTTGCATTTACTGTCACACACAGTCACACAAACCTTGTACTGAATACAGAGTTACTGACTTTTAAATTTGTGTGACAGCAGTTAATCTTATAATTTTCATCTTATTTCTCTGCTAATACAGGTAGGTTTTAAACTTCCAAACATCCCTTCCAGATGATGGATGTTAATCTTGTATTATACTGCAGAAACCACAGGGGCAAAGCAAAACTAACCAAGCATTATGATGTATTTGGATACAGCTTTACTTGTTTTCCAGCATGGCCCTGGAGCAGCAGTAACCATTGTATACAGCTCTACTTCATGCCACTATAATGTATTCCAGGCGTCTGTGGCTAAATCCAGTGTGGAATGTCCTGAAATTCTCATTAGAGGACGGTTGATAACCCTGTACCTTCTATGAAATGTTCTTGCCTGAGTGTGGAGATAAGCTTTTGTATCCAGTAACCTGGGCTGGGTATATGAAAAGACCGTTATTTATGATTTTCCTCTGCTGGCAAACAAGGTGGTACATTTTCTGTTTCCTGAACACAGTGTTATTGCACATTAACCACTCCAAAATGAATCTTTTCCTTTTGTTTCAGAACCTGCCTGGTGTCCCTATCTGCTTGTTCCAAGGGCTTCATTAGCTTTAAAAGCATTCCTGTTGCATCAGCCATGGGATGAGAAATATTCTCTAGATATAATGGACATGTAAGAAGAAATATTTGTCTTATTATTTTTTAAATCCTACATATTTTGTTGGTCTTTCTGTGGAAATAACTGTTAGATATGTAAGTTTTCTCACTCTTCGGGACAGTCCAAAAGATAATAGGTTCAATATTTATTGCTAAAAGTAATAAATAGAAAAGACTTTAAGGTCAAGTATTTTATTTCTTTTGGCTTTCAGCAGCACTTTAAAACTGCCTCAGTAGCTTTTGAAAACTGCTCTCTGCTTTCAGGTACTGGCAATATTTTTCAGTCATTTACAGGTTATAGTAATTCTGAGAACAACTGTGTGTTCTCTTTGTTCTAGAAGTTAATGTAGTGGTCAGAGTTGGTTCCTGAAGTGTAACTGCAAGTGATGCTCTGATAATCCGATAGACCTGTCTGTACCTCTTCACAGGAGCACATTTTATAGCCTGTACTGTGTTTGGGTACTGCTTGTGGGCACAGAATGATGCTCCAGGCATTGTCATTTGCATTAATGTTAAGGTTAATGAGTAAAAGAAAAATGGACAAAGGAATATTGGCCCTGGCTCTGAGATTGAGGCAAAGCAAAACCAATCTTGCCTTACTGTTTTGGAACTAGAAACCAAAGAATCTTTCACCAGTGGCTTACCATAAAAATGTGAAAGCTTGTTTCCATATATGTTCTTGTGTTTTTTCCACTACTTCCCTTTCAGATAATTCTGTCATTTTGGTAATATAAGAAACCTTTTTCTTTTTTTTCTTGTTTCTTAATCCAGAGATTATCCAGAAAATGAAAATATTAAAAACCTTCTTCAAGAGCAGTTGAATTTGTTATCCAAGTAAGAATTTTCCTTTTATTACTTGATTAATAATGTCCAGAATTCTGAGAAGGCAAAAAAACTGAAGTCTGTGGCAATTCACAGGTTTAAGGAGAAAGAATGGGTTTTGCCTCTCTAAAGATAAGCTTAAGTAATGACAGCTTCTATTTTAAACAAAGTTAATTTTTATGTAACTCTTAAAATTGGTGCTTTAAAGATGCTGATTAGTGTCAATATATATTTGGGACCGATCAGTGAGCATTTGGAATTTTTTAAGCAGTACTTCCCAGGGATGTGTGTTTCTTTGATGTTGGTCCAGACACCGCTACTTAAATTCTTCAAGGTTTGTTAGGACATTTAATTCTTCTCTGAGGAAGAAAAGACAAACAGTTCTAAAAATCCTTTATTGAAGGTACAATTTCAGAATAATGTTCATGCACATTGCTGTGCTTGCACAGCAAACAGATTTTGACTTTCCATTTAAACCATGAAAATTGTAATTAAAGCTTCCTTTAGTAGGACAGAAAAGATAACAGCATATTTGTACCCAGTCTGAAACACATGTAGGAAACCTGAATTCATGCATGTGTATCCTTTATGAATTATTAGTAATTGAATTAATACTGGAATTAGTAGAATTACTGCAGACTAACTTATAGCTTTGGATACATCCTTGTGGTGTTTTCCTTTATTGCAAGGATAGGACTCACTGGACTGTGCTCCTTGACATCAGTTATATCTCAAAATATATAGGATTGTTTCCACAGATTTTAATTCAGAAAGGAAATTGAAGTTTGATTTTTTCAGTTTGTCTCTGATATATCCTGTTTGTGTTGGAAACCAACCAGCCAAAAAAACTTGCACAGCATTTTATTGATTATTTATGGCCTTCTCTTTTGCAGTGACATCAAGAAACTTCTGCTGGATCCAGATTTCACTCTCTTGCAAAGATGTCTTCTGGTTGCCAGGTAGAGATTCAGATAATTTTACCAAATGTTTCCTGGAAAACTCCCGATGCTCTTAATGCATATGAATGAGCTGAAGTTTAGGTACTCAACTCCTAAACTGCTTTGTCACCCATGTATTAGAGAGTTTTTAGACCCAAGAATGGAGATCTTACCTTACTGAAACATAATTTTATTTGTTTACTGGTTACAGAGAACTTCCCTGAGTCTTGGTGGTACTTTTGCAAATGCAGTTCTGCCAACTGTGTTATGTTTAGTTGTAAAAGGCCCAAAAATGTGAATCAGAACTTCCACAATAGATGATATGCAAACAGGGGAAGGCCTGGGTTTTATTTCAAATGTGTGTGTTCCCTGTGGTTCTTCTGCCTAAACTGAACTAATTTTAGTCTGTCTGTATTCAAAGATGTTTTTCAAACTTAGTAAGGTTGAAAGAGGATATTAGTGATTAAGTCTAAAATAATAATAAATATCAATTTCCACATATTTCTGTGCCGAACATTCCCTGCGTTTAATTGCTGTTATAACTTTCCTTATTCTTCTCTCGTGGTTTGTCCCATCAGTGCAAAGTACTTGAGGTCTCCACAAGAATGCATTGTTCTTGTAAAATACTAAATGTCTCGTGTTTTTATGTGACATATGAAAAAATACAAACCTATCTGACATCCTGATTTGTCTCTTCTCAGGCTGTATGGGGATGAATCCGAACTGCATTTCTGGACTATTGCTGCCCACTATTTGCACAGCCTGTGCCAGGAAAAGCCTTTGAAACCAGCAGAGCCAGCAGTCCCTCAAGAACAGCTGGTTAATCCTTTGGATATCTGCTACGACATCCTGTGTGAAAATTCCTACTTCCAGGTACTTCAAAGAGTTCAAAAACAAATTTAATAAGAGTGTCATCAGCACAATAAACACTCGGTGTTGTAACCCTCTTTATCCTAGAGCATTTCCCTGTACATATTTCACTTTTATTAGTGACATACCACTCTGGATTAAATCATTCCCTGTTACTTAAAACAGAAGGTGTACCAAAAATTCTCAAAATACTTACAAATCTTTTAAATGCCTTTTTTTTTTTATTTCTTACAGTAGACTTACATTTAAAATATCTTTCCCTTCTTCATCCAGAAATTCCAGCTCGAAAGAGTAAATCTCCAGGAAGTGAAGAGATCAACGTATGATCATACCAGGAAATGTGCTGATCAGCTTCTCCTCTTGGGCCAGGTTTGTGGGTAATATTTGAATTTTTTATTCTTCTTCCCCTATCTGTGTTTTGTACTTAACCTATTCAAGTGAAGTTTTTTCTAACTCAGTGTGTTGTTTCATACTTCTGTTAACCCAGTGCACAGTTTTTGCATTCTTGGTGTGTTAGGACACTGCAGACTCTGTGTGATGACATGGTATGTGATAGTGTTTGGTCTTACCTGCTTCAGACTATTACAGTTTTGTGGGAACCCTGGGAGAATGTTTCCAGTCTTGTGACTGGAAAAAAAACCCCTACATTTTCAGTTTCCCAGAAATAATTAAAACATCTTTGGGATAACTCCTTTTGGCTGACAGGGACGTACCTGGGCCTGTGGGAGATCTGTACTGAGCGGTGAGACACCATTCCGAGCTGATCACTGAGACCCTGATGAGAATATTGCTGGAATTTTACAGTATGGATCATGTACTCTTCCCTGCTGTTGTAACTGTGCTGCATCCATTTCCAGAAATAGCTTTGGAATTACTAGCTTGGACTGAAATGATTTCTATGCCACTTTGCATTTGAGCACGTCAACAAATTTTACCAGTCAAAGGTGCCTGAAATATCCTTGATGGTCTTTGAGATCCTGGCCAGCTTGTCCATCTTTACAATTTTATTTCTTCTCTGCCTGTTTAAATCATAGAATCATAGAATCAGACGGGTTGGAAAGGACCTCTGAGATCATCAAGTCCAACCCTTGATCCAACCCCACCGCGGTTCCCAGACTATGGCACTCAGTGCCACGTCCAGCCTCAGCTTGAAAACCTCCAGGGATGGAGAATCCACCACTTCCCTGGGCAGCCCATTCCAATGGCTGATTACCCTCTCTGGAAAGAATTTCTTTCTGATATCTAACCTAAACCTCCCCTGGCACAGCTTAAGGCCGAGCCCTCTTGTCTTATGGCTGGTTGCCTGAGAGAAGAGACCAACCCCCACCTGGCTACAGCCTCCTTTCAGATAGTTGTAGAGAGTGATGTTCCTCTTCCTTTTATAACTCTACAAAGGTTTATGTAAACAAGGAAATAAATGACTATAAATAAAAATCAATTCCAAATATTAATTTATTATGATAGGTTTTAAGTGCTGGCCTTACTGTGGATGCTTTATTGAAATAGAATCTTAATTATTGCTATACCAATAGATATTTTTAGAGCCTGTTTTAGAATAACTTTCATTTGCTCCATGTCTTAAAAAGGGTAAAACCAGAAAGACTTTTAAACAAAAGTGAATATGTTGTGGTCAAAGTTCTGTGTTTTCTCTTGCCAGACTGACAGAGCAGTGCAACTGTTGTTAGAAACCAGTTCAGAGAATGCACATTACTACTGTGATTCGCTCAAAGCGTGTTTGGTCACAACTGTCACCTCATCAGGTCCATCTCAAAGCACCATTAAACTGGTAGCAACCAACATGATAGCCAATGGCAAGCTTGCAGGTAAAGTCTCACTTTCTGTTTGCTTATAAACTAGTAATTCTGATCATTATTAAGGGTGCCAGTGGAAATAGGAGAGCAGAGGGTCCTGTTGTAGTAGATCTTTATGCTGGACGTGTTACATCAGCCTCCTTCTTTTTGAGTTAACACGAGTTAACTCAAAAATAATCAGTAACTCAGTTATAAAGTTCAACTAGCTTTGATTCATTTTCATTGGAAAAGTTACTTCTGGAGTAAAGCTTATGGCAGTTGTTTGCAGAAAAGAGGCTGAGCACATAAAGGTATGTATTTTCCACTTTCCCACTTAAAGAATTGATTAAAATTTTGTACCCTATTACAAAGATGAAATTTTAGTTTTCTTTTAGTTCAGACCTTGTTTCAAAATGTGTTTTCTTACAAGTACAGATTAATTTTACTTAATGGAGGAGCTGTTCAGCATATGACAATTGACTGAATAACACAGAGACATGCAGAGAAAGTACAAATGTCTGTACTTGCCTGGAAAAATATTTCCCACTCAGTAGACAAGTAACACTTTTTAACAAATACATTATGGACAACACTGTAAATTAAATAAATAGATTTCATGGCTTTATTTTCATTTAAAGACCATTATCTCTTTATGATGAGAAATCCTGTGAACCCCTTGTCATTTTTATTTAGAGCAAATACAAATGAGAGCTTTGTGTGGGAAAAGATCCGATAGCTGACACCCAGAAATTAGGAATTTTCAGCATCTTTGGGTGCTAAGAAGGATACAGAGATGCTTTTTTGGGGGGATGAATGACCTGATCACACTTTTCTTCCCCCGGACTTACTGTGTGGAGTGGTTTTTATTCTGCAGAGGGTGTCCAGCTGCTGTGTCTGATCGATAAGGCTGCTGATGCCTGTCGCTACCTGCAGACTTACGGCGAGTGGAATCGTGCAGCTTGGCTGGCAAAGGTGTGTCATTCCCCAGCTTCCAGTTTGCCAACATAAACTACCTACTTAGCATATGCATGAAGGCTGATGAGGGTGCTGAAGTGCTCCAGAGTTAAATAACTGACACATCAGTTTGAAATACCACCATCAGTTCTTCCCATGTCTTAAGCTCCAACAAGCCAATCCGTTCAACCAGCTTTGACAGGTTCCTCAGCCTCAACCAGGTCTGCTCTGGTTTTGTCCAGGCTACAGGATTGGGGCCTAAAAAGGGTTGGAATACTCAATTTTCTAATTTTTGAGCAGTGGTTTGTGAAGTTGCATATAGCTGCAGCAGTACAAAGTTTGTAGTGACCTACAAATCCACTTCTGGAAGTGGGTAAGTAACTAGGCAGTGGAATTGTGCTGAGCTCCATGTGACGTGTGCTGATTTCAAACTCAGCACCACTTACCAGTTTGCATCACCAGCTGTTTTGGTTTGCAGACACCATTACAGTAAGACTACCCAGACACAGCATTACTTCCCCACGTTAGAATGGGCAGGAGTCAGTCAGGATTTTTCATTGTCTCTGAGTAAAAGTTTCTGTTATGTTTCCTGAAGAAAGCATGGCAAATTTGTACTTAGATTTTCTAAATGGGTTAATCCTGCTTTTAAGAAAAATAAAGGTGTTTTGTCCTCGAGTCTTCAGTAGAGGGTGAAGATTTCTAACAACTTCATGCTCGTGACTTTAAAAAGCTTGGGGTAAAAATAATGTTAATCCCATGTAAAAAGGGAGTGACCCGAGGGGAGTACTTTTATACCTAGATATTTCTCAACTTCCTTTATGTTGTATTAATTCAAGGGATAGGTGTACTTTATAACTGATAGTTTCAGAAGCTTTTACTTCTGCCCAAAGCGTTGCAGTGACAGGCATGAAGCAGAATTCTGTCCTTGGCAACGGTGAGCGTTGACTCCTGGCTTTCCCGTCTCCCAAAGGTCCGTCTGAGCTCGGAGGAATGTGCTGACGTGCTGAAGCGGTGGGTGGATCACCTTTGCTCTCCACAAGTCAACCAGAAGTCCAAGGCCATTCTTGTCCTGCTGTCGCTCGGGTGCTTCACAAGAGTTGCCGAGATGCTGCACAGGTAACGATGGAGCGGCACAACCCGAGTTTGCTCTTGGCCGAAATGGGACAGGGTGCAGTGGCTCAGACGCCGAGGGGGAGGGAGGGGCTCTGCACTTTCTGACACTTGGTTCTACTTTAGCACGTTTTTCTGGAATTAACTTTAGCCTCAGCAGTGCATTGTTTCTGCAGGCTGCAGCTGAGACATTTTTAAATTTACTGCAGGCTTTAAGATTGCCATTGACCAAGCAGCAATGATTTGTGGTAACTATGATTTTTTCTGATTAACTTGAGCCATGATCTTTCAAACTGCATCAAATCTGAGTGCAAGAGAAGGTGTAAGAGAGTTTTAGAAAACCTCTGTGCAAGTGTTTTGGTGCAATGTCCTGGAATACTTTCCTGGTTTGTATCCTAACAAATGATTCTCTCTTTTTTTTCCCCCATTTATCAGCATGAGGTACTTTGATAGAGCAGCTTTATTTGTAGAAGCTTGTCTGAAGTACGGGGCATTTGAAGTTAATGATGATACAAATATCCTTTTCTTGAGATCCTGTCTGCATGTGTGTGGTCATACACAGTGAGTATGTGTGAGCCAGTGTTAGATGAACTAGTCTGCACAGAAACAGGAGTTCCAGCTTTTATTTTCCAGGTTGTGTAGCTTGAGGGAAGTATAAAGAAATAAGTAAAAAGGTGTCATTTCCATTGTTACCTCATCCTAATGCTCTGTAAGGTCTGAGGTCTGGAATACAAACTAAAACTGAAAAAAATACAGTGATAGGAGAGAAAAGAGGGGATGATAAAGTGTTCTTGGAAATAATAGCTGCTGGCTGTATAGTGAAATCAGTGGTTCAGTTACCTTTTAAACATTTTATGGCAGGAAAAAAAGTCCCTTTATTGGACCCCTTTGTACACCATGATATTCTTTCAGTGGCTGACATCCTTTATGAAGGAGTCAGTTCTGAGGCAGTGCAAACAAAGAAAGTAAAGGTCACTATCAAGGAGCTGAAAATGCAGTAAGTATCTTAAAAGGTGTCTGAAGAATTGCTCCCTAAAATCTGCACATCTGACCTGGTGTTCTGGCAACACTGAGCAGTGTCTGAAATTATTTATTTTATGCAATTAATAATAATGCATATGTAAGTGATACCTGATCCTGTTTTGTGGAGTCATCACTGATGTCAGCTTGTAAATAAAAAAAGCCACTAACAGGTCATGCAGGTAACTCGAGGTCTAATTAACAAACAAATCCTAGAATGTGACCTTAATTTTTTTTTAAATTTCTATTCCAAGTTAGGCCATTGTGTTGTGGTAAATATTTGTGCATATCTGAAATGTATCTGTTGTAGTTTATATCACTCTACATATTGCTTGGTATTCATTCAACAGTAGGATTTAAAGCAACTTTGTTCTCTTTTTTTGTGCTGAAAAATATTGGATTAACACAACTGACAGCAATTTCACACCGGGAGAGCTAAGGAGTAAGAGGGAAAAAAAAAGGATTCTGAGTTTTTTCATTTTGCTGTTAATCTGTGCTTTCCTTAATGCCTTATGTACATAAATTGATCCACGCTGTGTATGCAGATTATGCCAGAAGCTTGAAGCTCCTGGGCTTTAAACAGGGAGCTGTTCTCTTTGCCTCCAAAGCAGGAGAAGCTGGTAAAGAGTTACTGACTGAACTCAAGCAGCCTAAGGAGGAAGTGACAGAGGAGTAGGAATTTCATGTTTATGAGCTGATCTGGGTTGTCAGACTGAGACTCCACTGTGTGAAAATACATCTTTCTCTTGGATCACTGTAATAGCTGATTTGTGTGATTGGAGCAAATCCTGTTAAATGTGTTTGAAGTCAGAATTAAGGACTGTGGTATTGCTTCTAAAATTGTCTTCACTTTCACGCGAGGGGAAAGAAGCCCGTGATAAAATTATACAAGAATATTTCAATTTTTTCAACTGTAGCAGGAATCAGACTTTTAAAGTGTGCTGAAAGAGTTGCATACCTGTGTGAAAGTCCAGTCCATTTACTTCTAAAAATCAAACCTTTATAGTACTTCAGTACTGCTGTATTTATATGTATAAATGATTGAGTCTGTACTATAAAATTATAAATATATTTAAAAATAAATGCAGATCACAAAGCACACGGTTCTTTCCTGGAACATTGTGTCTTCTCAGTCCAGTTTTTCAGTTTAAAATTCCTGTTATTTTAGATCAGTTCACTGTAATGTCATTTCATAACTGTCTGGAATGGAATCTGTAACAGGTTCCCTTACCAATGTTACTCTCCTGGCATTCCAAAAATCCATGAAACGTCCCTTTTTTCAATTAAGGTGTTGTTTTATTCTGTGTTAATTTTAAGTGTGCATTCCCTGCACAGCTTGGGGACTAAATTCTGCCTTGTGTTGCCTGGGCCATGGGATCAAAGGATGGGAGAAGGATCCCAGGAGCAGCAGGGGGGGCAGGACACTGCTGGTGCTGTACCAGTTACTGCTCTGTTTGTTATTTGAATGTGTGATTAACAATATGGTCCAAAAAGCCAAAATTCCGACTTTGTCATTAGATACTTCTAACTCTAACACACCTGATGATCCAGATACTCAAAGATGCCACCAAAATCATACTCTCCCATTTGTGTGCCAGTATTTCAGTATTTAAGTAGTTGTTGGCATCGTTGTTTCTTATGCCAGATGTATCTTTGTGTGTTACTGGTGAGAAATTTTACAGCTGGGGAGCGGATGCTGATCTTACACTGCCCTTGCAAGTCGAAGGCTGTGGCATGGGAAAAATAGTCTTGGCTCAGAAATTGAGTTTCTTTTTCCCATCTTGTTGGAGCTGCTAAAGTTTAATATGTTGTAGTGAAAAGAATCCTATAAAATGTCTCTCGTTTGAATGTAATTGGTGGCTTGTCTACTTACGGTGCATTGGCTTCTCCTTATGTTTGAGTGTTTGTGGGTATGTGTTCTGCACTCCTTCCTGGAGGAGCATCAGCTTTGGGACATCTCCAACTGCAGAAACTTTTTGGTTCAGATCTAAACTAACATTTTCAATGAAATTGGAAAGGTTGGACTTGTCAGTAATCTTCTGGAATATAACTGAAAACGTGAGTTTCATCATTCCGAGTAGAGAAGCGAGAGTTTCAATTGCAAGGTATCTTCTTTCTTCCTGCCTCATCTTACAGAGATCATAAAATGCTTTGTTCAGTGTGTGGTGAACTATGTTATATAGTTACTGTAGCTTGGGAAAATAAGTACACAAGAAAATTTGCCTTAAGTATTAACTGGTGAGAAACAGAATTAAGTAAAATTTGACTGTCATTACCAGTGGCCTAAATTCTGTCTCACACTGACTGCTCCAACACTCCACAATCCCTGCTTTTCTTTTTCCCAGCAGTACTCGTGGCCAGGGTTACCCCAGAGTTCATGTAAGCACACACAGGCTTGTTCTGTGACAGATCACGTTCAGTTGTTTGTCAGCGAGTCTCTGGAATAAATCTGCTTTAATATACACTTGGATTTGTACCTAATGTTTTTAAAGAAACACATTTCAAAGGCCTTTTAATACTGAATGTTTCTATAAAGCGTGCAGGCTGCAGAATACTGTGTGGCATTCCCAACTGAAACCTTTATGATGAAAATGGAGTGTAAAAGTGATTGAAAAGTTTATTTAGATAATGTTGCAGTCTTACTACAAGAATAAAAAGATTTTTAAAATCTCTGTGTGTCTTGATTTAATACAAGAGCATCACCTGCTGCCCTGGGATTGAATGCTGATTGTGTAACCATTGTTGTTGTGCCTTCTGGACAGGAACAATGCTCAGGGCTGGGTTTAGTAGAGGAAGTGATTATCCTTTGTACAGCTGAGTCACATTTTCCATGTTAGTACTAATGAAACATTGTGTTTGAGTAGCATTAATTCCCAAGCTTTACTAGCAAACGTAAAATTTGTGTGGGTTGAATTAGAGCAGGACTTGGGCTGCACATCCTGATTTTTGAAAAGCACGGAAATAAGTGATGAAAGAAAGCCCCTCCCTTTCTGTTTTTATGCACAACCGTCATCATAGAATCACAGAATGGTTTGGGCTGGAAGGGACCTTAAGGATCATCTCATTCTACCCCCTGCCACAGGCAGGGACACCTTCCACCAGCCCAGGTTGCTCCAAGCCCCGTCCAACCAGACCTTGGACACTTCAGGGATCCAGGGGCAGCCACAGCTTCTCTGGGCAACCTGCGCCAGGGCCTCCCCACCCTCGCAGGGGAGGATTTCTTCCCAATATCCCATCTCTCCCTGCCCTCTGGCAGTTTCGTTTGGTGGCCATACAAGGCTTTTCATTGCTGGCTGAGCTTTGCACAGCCCGGTTTTGTCTCTGAGGCAGAAACACCTCAGTAACCAGCTCCCCAGAAATATGGAATGCATTCAGCAGTGCTGAGAACTGAGCCAGCAAAGTCTTCTTTTTCTGCTTCCTCGTTCACGTGACTTTGCTCTCGGCTCTTGGGATGCTTTTGTCACTGTGGCTTAGAAGTTGTTTTAAAAAAGTTCAGATAAATAAGATGTATAATTGGCTTGTACAGAATCAAATGTAGGAAGCTTCTCACTTGTGTGTCTGAGGGAGGAGTCTGGAACTTAGGAAGGCACGTTGAAGTTTTATTTCAGTTGTGAAAATCTCAGCTAAGCTGAGATTATGATTACGGGAAATCAGGTTTATTTCCACGCTATTCTTTGAAATTGTTGGTCTCCTTTCATAGGTTAAAATTGCCCCTCCACCTTTCTGTTTTCTCCTCCTTCCCTGCAAATGCACCAGCAGAATGTGGGATCCAGGATGATGGGAGAGGAGCAGCTCCTGAGCAGGGCAGCAGATGCTGCAGGGAAAGCCAGGGTTGTCTGTCAGACAGAGTCAGCAGGTGGTAAAGGCAAGGCTGTCAAAGACTTCTTTATTGGCCCAACTTAATGGTTTTCTTTTTGAGAATCACATCCCCAGGTTGAAAATACCTTTTTCCCCTGTCATTGTCACCGCTGCTTCATTTAGCAAATGCTACCACAAGTCAGGGCAGTTCCCACTGACAAACTCCGTTTCAGTGGCTGTTTTCCAGAGGGTTATGGAGTGATAATATTCTACATTGTTCAAACCAGATGCCAACAGGTGTTTTTTAAAAAAAAGGCAGTGTTATTACTTCTCACCCCAGTGTGGCAGGAGATTAATAGCGTCACATTGCACGTGCCTGGCTCCTATTCCACTCGCTGTAGCTGATGAAAAGCTATAGGCAACAAACCTCAGTTGCAAGAAGAAGATCATCCTCGTGCTTTTTAACGTGAGTGGTCACTTTGTTCGAACACTTCTTTCGTGTTATGGCCCTTGTGAGTCGGTCCCTTTTTACTCTGAGCCTGCTCTTTGAATCCAACCAAAGACTCACAAATAATACTGTATTTAGGTGACCCTTCGAAAATGTCACAGCACCTGCCCCTGGCGTGGGTGATCCTCTCAAACACGTGGTGTGACCCTTGGGGATGGTGCTGTGCAGGGACAGGAGTTGGACTGGAGGATCCTCGTGGGTCCCTTCCAGCTTGGCATATTCTGTGATTCTGGGATATTTTTTCCAGCATTGTCTGTGAATGGTTTTTTACAGCAGCTTGTGAGAGTCACAGATTGTTACTCAATAAAACCCCCACGCCCAGTGTATGTTCACAGGTCAGAGTTCCTTGGTAGTATAACATGTAATGTTCATAATTCCCTCTTGATGAATCATAGTATTGTTTGGGTTGGAAAAGCCCTCTAAGACCATCAAGTCCAATTAATTCCCCCAGCCCTGCCAAGGCCACACTAACCCATGTCCCCAAGTGCCATGTCCACACAGCTTTTAAATCCCTCAGGGATGGGGACTCCACCACTGCCCTGGGCAGCTGTGCCAGGGCTGGACAGCCCTTTCAGTGAAGAAATATTCCCTAATATCCAAACTAAACCTCTCCTGTCCCAACTTGAGGCTATTTCCTCTCATCCTGTCCCTGGCTGTCCGTGGGAGAAGAGCCTGAGCCCCACCCCCCCACCTCAGAGTTTTCTACTGCTGAGACAGATTTATATCTTTTTAATATGCCAGATAACAGTAACTGCCAAATACTCACGTTCTCTTTCTCGAAGTTTCTACACCTGCCACTTTTAGGCACACATTTCTTTTCCTCTTCTTGGTTTCTGTCTCTGGTAATACTTTATATCAGCAGCAAATTCACCTGGTGTTCTGTGTAACCTGCAGAGCTGGCATGCAGGCTTTACAACCAGGCTATATCAGACAGTTTTGGTGATAGTCCCCACAGAATGCACCTTCTCCAGGCTCTCCATCTCATCTAGATTTACTACGCAATTCTCTTCTATTGGTTCAGCTCTAGCATTTTCTTGTGTTAGGGAAAACGTGCAAGATTGCTGCTGCAGGGGTCATTTTCCAAGACAAGCTTTTGATCTGATTTTCTTGTCTCCAAAATGAAGTTTTTCCTGGTGTTTGGTAACCAGCTCCTTTTCTTTTGCAGAATAAAATTGCCTTGGGAGCAAGAGAACATGTATTGAAGCAATGGACCTAATGTTTGGAGAATAACCGGGGATCCTTGGGGGTGGAAAATATGGTAATAATAATAATAATGATAATAATAATAATAATAATAATAATAATTGTCCTCTTTAAGAGAATTTCATTTGCCTTAGAGAATCCTTGCAAAGTAGCTATTCCAAATGAATTTCTGGGGGATAAGGGCATCCTGGGCACTGGTATACAGCCATTAATACAGCAGTTTAGATACTCCTTGTTGCACAAGAATTCCACTTCTTTTCCTGCCAGATAAAGTGTCTTTGTAACCAGAGAATTATGAAAAAGCAAAGTCATATGAACATAAGTTCATATTTTAAGAATAATTTGATCTTTCCTCATAATCAGAAGGACTTCTGAATTATTTGTGGCCTTTGTTGACAGAGAACAAAATCAGAAAGGCTTTTCTTGGCCTCTCAGGCAGACCAGACAGGGGTTTTCTAATCAAAGAGGTCATGGCTTTTGATGCTTCTGTTGCTGTGTTTCTGCTGCTCTGCCCCTGGTTTGGGGCTGCAGACAGAGGAGCTGAGCTGTGCTGTGAGCACCTGGCTTGTGGCTGGAGAGAGGAGACTGGGCTGGACTGCCCTGGCTGGAAGGGTTTCAACCTGCAGCCAAAGCCACGTGCTGAAGAAGGTTTCTCTGAGCATCCACATCTCTGCCGAGCCAAGATCATCCCTGTCCTTACTCTGCAGTTTCTTCTGAACAAGTTAAGATAAGCCAGTTCTCCTCTCAGGTATCAGTAGCATTAATTATTTTTTACCCCAAATGCCTTTTCTGCTCTTAATTCTTGCAATAACCTGGCACATTTTTGCAGCTTTTTGGCTGCACCTAATGCCTTTTTTTCGACTAAAGGAGTGTGTACTGTCCATCTCTCAGCTCGGAGCTATGTAGTTGCACAGGCACAGGGCTCCTCCAGCCCCTGTGGAGTTAGATCCACGTGGGATGTGCTCTCCTGCCCTCGTTCACTTCCCTCAGGCCCACACAGCTCCCCAACATCCTCACTCACGCTGTGCTGGTGCTTGTGTGGCAGAGTCACGAGAGACTTCTGGAGCCCCACCTGGCTGGAAAACACTGGGCTGTGTTTTAAGGACTTTGTGGGTTATTTAGATTCACACTGTGCCAGATCAGTCCCCTGGCCTGGTTCACCCCCTGCTCACCCAGGCAGAGGGAGGTGAACACAGCTGGGAGGGTTGGGAGGCTGCAGCTGCCTGTGCAGACGGGAAACCGCCGGGGAGAAAGAAGTACGTGAGGGGCTTGGGTTGGGGTCTGTTTTGAATTACAGAGTTTGGCCTGCAGCATCTGTATCTCAGGTCACCAAGGCAATCACTGGCACTGGAGGTGGTGTAGTCAGGTGTCCATGGTGGTAGCAGGAATGTCCATCAGTAGCAGCAAACCATTAAAAGGAAAAAGACGATCCCAAAACACACACACACACACAAAACCAAACCAAAATCCAGCCCAACCAACCAAACAACACCACCACCCAAGGGACAAACTGCAAATATCTGAGTCTGTTCTATCCTACCATGTTCTATTTCAGTAATTTCTTGCCTCTGACATTTTAACTGGTCCCTCCAGTCATGGCAATACTGTATCCTGGTATCTGCTTGCTTGCATGCAATCCTTCCCTGGCACAGCTGAGTGGTTTGGAGCACTTGTTTGCTTGTTTCTTAGCTCCTGGCAGACCAGAAATTCTATTTCCACAATTTGAGAGGATTGATTTGCAAATTACCAGCATCTGTTTTTTGCTTTTTCTCTGTTGCACAACTAAATAGGAGCTACTGCCTGCAAAATGCTTTGCAAACCAGCTGCATTTGGGAAAAGGAGGCAGGCATGGCCATTTCTCCAAACTGGAACAAAGTGGAGTATTTGCTTTCTCCCTTCCCTCTACAAAAATAGTTCTTAAATACTTATCAAGCCAAGGAGACTTTTCTTTCTGACTGTTTCTTCCAGTTCTACTCAGCATCTGCTTTCTTTTTCCACTGCAAAGTTAAGCCTGGCTTTGATTAAAAGCCAGCTGAAAGGCAGATTAATGCATTGCAAGGAAAAGCAGCCTTGCTAATATGAAAAGAGAGCAGGAAGGTAATTTGTCAGAGATCACCTGGTCCTGGATGTGATGTTTTCTGGTAGCAGCTTTTGCTCCCTGTAGGACCGGGCCAATGTGTGAGGAGTTTATTGTTCTTCTGTGCCACAACTATCTCATCAAAAAGCCAAGACACATTCTTTGAACTGAGCTGAAATCATCTGTTTATCCTTTCTGACTGCTTTGCAGGCAAATTCCTCAGCCACAAGAGTATTTGCAAAGGATGTTTTTCTCTTTCCCATTCCACTACATTTTCATGTTTGATGAACTTTTAAAGTGTTTGAGTTTCTGTGAAACTCCTGTGCCTTGTGGTAATATCTGATGTGACTTCAGGAGCACAAGTGCTGTGAGGAGAGGCTGAGGGAGCTGGGGTTGTTCTGCCTGGAGAAGAGGAGGCTCAGGGGAGACCTTGTGACCCTCGACAGCTCCCCGACAGGAGGTTGTGGCCAGGTGGGGTTCGGGCTCTTCTCCCAGGTAATAAGTCATAGGACAAGGGAAAAGAGCCTCCAGTTGCACCAGGGAAGGTTCAGGTTGGACAGCAGGAAAAATTTCTTCACTGGAAGAGTGGCTAAACATGGACACAATCTCTTCAGTGAAGGGTGGAGTGGCCCTCTGTGGAAGGGTTCAAAAAACAAGTGGGTGTGGCACTTCACAGTGTGGTTCGGTGGGCACGGTGGTAGCAGGTCGAAGAGTGGACTTGATCTTGGAGGTCCTTCCTCAACCTTAATGATTCTATGTTTATTTTATTTATTACCATTATTATTGATATTGTTATTGTAATTATTGTTCTTACTAACATTGTTTTTATCATTATTTTCCCCTTACTGCACTCAGTAAACCGTCATGAGCAGCTTCCATCTTCAGCTTCAGTTTTCCCTTATCCTAAGACTCCTGCCCCATCCCCTCGGGGTTTAAACCCACCAGTAACAGCCCTAATGACGTGTTGTTATTCCATTAAAATCCGGGAAGGAGAGTTTGCAGCTCCTGCAGGAGAGGGCAGCAGAGATCAGCAAATGGAGAGGTTTGGGGCCAGCCACTTGCACCGGGAAATAAGCGGAACCAAGGGCTCGAGTTTTTTCTTTCCTCCTGTTCAGTCCTTCAGGAGTGGAAGGTTCCAGGCCCCAGCCAAGCAGAAGCAAGAAGATACAGATTTTAGTGTCAGCTCTAAACACCTGCAGACTGTTGGGAAAGGAAAGAAGGGCATTGAGGTTGTCCACTTTTCTTGTGAGTAGGAGTTCAGGCGCAGTCACTTGAAATCTGTTCTGATTTAGCAAGTAAGAAATGCTTGAAAATGCATTAATAAGTATGATTTAAACCATTGTTTTGCATCTAATGCCTGAAGGGTAGGGTTTGGGGTTTTTTTGCTTGGTGGCTTGTTGTGGTCAAGTCCAGTTCAGTTTATTTTTATGCTGAAGGATTTCCTCTTAATTATTTACAGTAAAGGGGAGATTTTCTTCCTAGGAAGTACTGAGAGAAGATTCAATGCACGCACACAGAAATGTCGAAGTGTGTCCTGTGTTCAAGCAGCAGAAGTGAACTGCCCCTGCATTTACTCGGAGGATCAGAACATGGTTGTGCCAATAATCCCCAGGAACCTGCTGGCAGTTTTTCAGTGTACCAGCAGAGATCACAGGACCGTGGTCCTTGTGTTTATGTGTAGGAAGAAGAAATGAGCAGAGGAAATTTATGACAGGAAGAGTTCTCTCCAGTGGTTTTCAAAGAGACATCCCTCAGCACTTGCTGGTACTGGTGTTTCTGGTGAGCAGCAAATTGTTTGTGAATTTTATTCTGATTTTAGCATGTTTAAGTAAACTAAAAAGCACTGGGAGCACAACTGGCCAGAGGCACCGGTGTTTGGGCAACAGATATGCTGGAACAATCTTTTATTATTGTTATTAAAGCTTCTAACTCTTGATTGACACACGAAACTCTCCTATCAGCTTCACAGCATCCCCTCTGAGGGGATACCAAATGGAATAATTTCTCTTTCAACGTGTATTTGTCGTGGTGCTTAAAGCCCTACTTCAGATAATCCTGAGCCCAGAGCAGTTTCAGTTTAGCAGGAAGCAATCTCTGCATTTTCAGCTGGAAAACAAACACAGAAAAAGGTTATTTGATGTTTAAGGTCCCTTCTAACCCAAGCCATTCTATGATTCTATGATCCTCCCACCTCTCCAGAACTTCCTCATTTCCTTGCCCCTTTTTGTATTGCAGGCTCCTGAATTATATGGGTTTGTGGAGCAGGAAGGTGTATTTGTACCTTGAACATCACTGACATCATTTCTCCAAAAAAGAGCATAGCTGGTCAGGAGGAAAATGCACCAGAAACCCTGAGGACACACATTGTGCAGGGTCTTTACAAAAGAAGGGTTTGTGGCAGACAGGAAGGTGAGTACTGGCTGATGCTTTCTTCAAATACAGATGATGTATTTTAAGAAGCAAATGATTTTATTTCAGAGCTCAGGCCTGCTCATGCTCACAGCCTCAATCTAGGGATTTAAAAAATTATTATATATTTATGTAATGTAAGGAGCTCACAGTCATTGAATTGGCCCCCTCCCAGTTTGCAACTGGCTCTGGGCTCCTGTTTGGTGTCGGCCCCAGGGCTGGGGGATGGCACGGGGCAGTGGTGGGAGCTTCTGGGGCTGTTGGCTGGAGCTGGCCCCAAAAGATGCCCCCGTGCCCATGGGTTTGGGGGCTGCTTTGTCTCAGCTCCTGAGAGCTGTTCCCGCTTTGGGCTTGTTCTCCCAGGAGTCTGAGCAGGTAGTAAGGTGTGGGAGAAAAGCCACAGTAAGGTGCTCGGAGTAAGGAGGTTACTGAGCCTCTCACAGGTCTGCCTTGCAGCCGGCTCAGACTGACAGCAGCTGCACCCCGGGACAGTGATAAATTGCTTACATGAAGAAAGATGATGCAAGCACTGGCAAAAGCCATCCTGGGTTCACTAATGCAGCCTTTGCTTAGTTCTCCTGTTCTGAGAGCTCTGAGAGGTGAATTTCCCTCTCCCAAAAGCAAAGTTGGGCCACAGCGCAGGGCTACACCAGTTTCCCTGGTCTGTGCTTATAGGTCTGGCTGTTCGTGGGGTTTTGTCATTTATCCTCATGTGAATCAGGAATATCTGTTCTGGAAGAGTCCATTTCATTTTCTTTTTACAGTATGTCTTTCTCATGGTTTCCTTGCTCTGTCGGTGGGCACTTCTAAAGAGGCCTTTTGGTAGATTTATTCACAGGTAAGCAAAAACACCACTGTTCATCCTTGACTGCTGCAAAGGCCAGAAGGCTCATGGAGACAAGCAGCCCGATTAAAAACCGGTTACTGGCAGTTCCACAACACTAATTAAAGCAAGCTTGAACACTGTATCTAGTGCTTGATGCAAGGAACCGCTTGAGCGCTGTGGGAACTGCAGGAACACGCTGGGGCTGCAGCTCGTGTGTCTGCAGAACAGCCCAGACAGGGAATGCCTGGGGAGCTGTGGCCAGCAGAAGCAGCAGTGCCTGCAGGCTGGGAGCTGGGGCCATTGCCCGGGGAGCAGTAGGAAATGAAAGCCAGGGAAGGGGTTTGCCTCACGGTTTTGCCTGCTCAGCCTCTGCGTCTCTAACCTGCGGCAGAGGAAGCTGAAGCAGTTTTCTCCAAGGCTTTAACTAACTTTGGTCTTTTTTCTCCAACCCTTATCCTCATGGATATCCATGGAATCATCGAATCCTAGAATGGATTGGGTTTGGCTCGGGAGATCCTCGAGTTCCAACCCCCTGCCACAGGCAGGGACACCTTCCACTAGCCCAGGTTGCTCCAAGCCCCGTCCAACCTGGCCTTGGACACTTCCAGGGATGGGACATGCTGGCAGTCAAACATCCTGGCTCTTTAGGTAGGTTTCAGAAAGGTTCTATGCATGTAAGATGTGTGACATTTTTTTGCTACCCGTCCAACCTGGCCTTGAGGGTGCTTTGCATTAAAATCAGAGGAATGACTGCCAAATTCTGCATTTACCCATATACCTTGGGATCGACATTCTGAATATTGAAAGTCACAAAAATGGGGGGGGGGAAATCATCTGTATTGTCTATATTGTTGATATTTTTTGCCTCAGTAGGATAATTTTCAGAGTAACTAAATGTAACTTTTAGAGAACTACCCCTCTGTATATCAAATATTTATGTGACTTCTAAAGTATAAAATTAGGATTGATGAGGAACAAAAAAAGGGAAAACCCTCACCAAATATTTTTATTTCTATTTTTCAGCAGTTACATTTGTTATAGAGATGTTTGACTAACTATAAGACTGTTAAAAACGTTTGAAAATCTGTCAGCAGAATGACCCTTGATGAGCACATCCCTTTGCCCAATAGGATGTTCAGTAAAAACATGTCAAGGCCATCTTTATCTGAACATATATAGGAGTAACTCGTCAGTGGGGAAGGACCCTGGAGCACGGACTGCAGTGTTTTCCTGGGGCAGCTGTTGGCACAACACACACAACTGATGGACGCCGCTTTCGGGGGGCTTGTAACAGGATTGCTGGTGAGGAAAAGAGACTTTGGAATCCTTGCAAGTTTACTTATGGGTCTTTCTGAAGCTTCTTAGCCAGTACACAGAGGGTGAGAAAGTGATTGAAGACGTTGGCCAACCTTGTTTCCGTGAGAAGCTCGTGCTGTTCCCCCACGACACGAACCACAGGCGGCGTTTGTGGAGCACAGCCCCGACAGGGACACAGCACTGCTGTGCTCCAGCAGCTGCTGCCATCCTTGGGCCAGTGCCAAAATCAGCAGGGCTGGAGCAAGCGACGGTGGCAATTTTAGTGTTGCACATTTTAATGTTGCAGAGAAGAGCAACCAGGCTAGGGAAGGGACTGGAGCACAAGTGCTGTGAGGAGAGGCTGAGGGAGCTGGGGTTGTTCAGCCTGGAGAAGAGAAGGCTCAGGGGAGACCTCATCGCTCT